>CM052153.1:12674642-12705754 GCA_028455555.1 Augochlorella aurata
TCCTACGATAATGTAATTCACTCCGCAGGATGCTCGTGCAGTGTTTAAACGATTTTTCGCTGTGCTTGTTCCTTATGCATACGGTTGCTGGCAATCTTAAATTAATCGAGCATAAGTTTGTACAATAACCACCGGACTGAGAAGGTTCGCTTGTATTTAATTCTCTTCTCTCCGCATATTTGACTTAGATAAATTCTATTTGATAATGAGTTAATAAACAGCGGCTGTCTATGTACATGAAAGTCATACATGGCTACCTCGCGTGATTTCTACTAATTAGCATTTGAACCAAAACGTGAATGTTAATGTAATAATTGCATAATTTGTTTGAGTCTATGGAATTTATTTTCATTTTTTCTCTGATAAATACGCAAATTCTATATGCTACAATTTAATTAAAATTTTTTTAAATTGTCACATGCCGTATTTTTCCTTACAGTCACAAATATAATATTGGACTGTTCGAGATTTTCAATAATAGTTTGAGACTTTCAACAATATTTTCAGATATTCAGGTTGACGAGGTAGACAGAACCGTCGTTAAATCCGCTGTCGAGAGCACCGTGGAGCCGCGTAAATAAAATTCGCGATCGCCTTGACGCCGAGACATTAAACGCCGTGAATCTCAGGCTTATCTAATGTATCGACGGCGCGGATCGTAGAAACGCCATTGTTCCTCCATTCCGATAAGATTATCCGCGTGCAAACGAATTCAGGGTGTCAGTGACCGGCTTATCGAGGACACGCGCGCTATTTCGCGGCGCAGTTGCATCGCACCATGGGAATTCGAATGTTTGATCGCATGAAGGGCGTTAATTTTGAAAAGCAGTCGAAAACAAGCGCTCGTTGGCTTAGACGGCTCGCAAATGCGACATTCCGGCCGACCGTAAATTCATCAGCGATATTTACATTCCGATATACATAAATTCGTCATTCGTTCGACCGGACGATATTGATTTTAAAGGCGCCTCGTGTCTGATGACACTCGTCGAAGACAAACATTGATTTATCGGGGTAGCTCGGTCTTTTGTCCCGGCCAAAAATGTTACGCGATTGCGTGCCGAGTCTCTCGCTCGGTTTCTATCCGCACCGGCAGCAATGCTATCAAATTGGAAACGTTCAAAGATTTTTCGCGTTCGTTCGAAGGCTTTTCCTCTTTCCCCACGGCTTTATCTTCGTTTTTTCTAAACTGCGGACGTTTCGAGTTACGCACGAGCTGCCACGAGATCCGTCAATTGCAAATCACAGATTCGCTCGATTGTTCGTGCAACGGAATAGCATCAATACCGTCTGACAAACATTGATCGCGATGAAGGACGGGGTTAAACGTGTATCGCGTTGCTACGAGCCAGACTATGCATTCGGGGAACGAAGCGTTTCCCGGCAACTGCATAGATGTGTAAAATAGAGATCGAACGAGGAGCACTTTCCTCGAGCAATACGGAACCGAGACCAAAGAATTAATTGGAACGAACTGTCGCTATACTGGTGACGTCCCGTCGGCTCATTGGAGATCATCGATCTCCAGGGAAACAGATTCGACAGTTGTCAGGTTTCAACCCTTACAGGACCATACGGTTGCCAAGAAGAAATATTAGTATGTAACTGTTTATTTTAGCTTTTTTAGACGCAAAATTTATTTGACAGTTCTTTTTTTCTAAACGTTCCTGTTTACGTAATTGCATTCGGCATACGTTCTATTTTGACATTCTGTATAAAAAGTGTAGATGAGGTCATAATTAAATACGACAATCACCAATTTTAAAATGGGGAAAAATGCTTATGCGAAACGCAGGTCGATTATGACCCTATCCTGAAACGGTTGCACGAATAATACACTAAAAATATATATAGAGCATATGAAAGTGGATGTAAAAATTCTGCCCACATTTTTGAGCATTGTTCTATACAAATCCACTCGCACAAGTACTGTTATGCAACAGGCAGCTGTAAAAAAATGTTTATTCGAGTGCGGGTGTTTCTAAGAAACACGTTCCTGTTAGATGATTCGATGGAGAATAGGATTTAGTTAATCAGGCAGTGCTAAAATTTAGTTCGTATAAATGGAGTTCCCGTACGTTTCGACGTAACGTCGGAAGAATTTGAGAATTAGTTGCAGTGTTGTTTCAAGGCTGGGCATGGTGCGAGTGCAGCGACGTGTATCGAAGTTTGTAGGTATTGCATATCGAATTAGTTCACAATTGAGCGAGATTTTCGTGTAAACTGTTCAACAGGTGATACTAAAACAACTTTAATCGTATTAAATTATGTAAATACCAAGCACAATTTAAGTTTAGTTAACGAGTAACACGTGTTGGTACTTCACTTCAATGATACATGTATAAATTATTCGGAGATAAAATTTTGGGTTTACAGTAGCGTGGCTGAATTTAATTAAACATTTTCTATTAGATTACACGACGCGTTCGTCATTGAATAAGTTTCATCTAAGTATCAAAAGGGTTCTCTTAGGGTAAGAATTTTATCACACACAAGATTTTAGTACTTTTTTTATAGAAGTATTTGTATTAGTATTATTGCTAGTGCTCGATTAGTGCAGAAAATGTCACAATATTACTTACGTAACTAATGTGTAGTAGTCATGATTTTCAGTCATTCTTTACTACTTCTTTCCAATGTATCCGATGCTCGTAAAAGTAATAAAGATATATAGTACAAAATAATATTTCGTCGATTGTAGAAACAGAAAGCTGTTTCTCTATAAAACTCGTAAATCATAATTTCGCGTAAATGGTGCCAGTCAATGTCCATTTTCGTTCTTCCATTACGGCAAAATGGTTTTTTATCTGAACAAAGTTTTGTTATCTAACGACTGCCTACGTTACTAAGGACATATAAACATAAACTAGATAGTTTATTATAATAACAGCGATCACGTCATCTATTTAGAATCTATTAAAACTTTCGCACTCGTCTATTACAACGCTGTAATACGGAGCGTATCCAGAGAGTTTCGTCAGCAAACAATGTTGCAGGCCATCATATACACTGTATGGTATACGTATGGTATACTGTATGGTATGGTAGTTCTGCTACGTAGAAATACATAAACTGGCATACTGTTATGACAATTGTTATATTAGTAATAATTAGATTGTGGATTTCATACATTTCTGACAAAAATGAATAGATCAAATGCAAAACTGCGAAGGCATGAGAAGAATTTCAAGTTGTTACAATAATAGATATTACAATATTTTCATCTTATCCAAATTGTTAGAAGAAACAACTTATTTTTATTTAATTTCTGTATGTTGCAGTCGTCTTGGAAAATGTTTGCATAAATATCTACAGTCTAGTAATAATAACTATGTAGAAAAGTAATTTAAGGTATGTAAATATATCCATACATTCCAATGAACTTAACTTAATTATCCTTTTCTACAGTCAATTGAAACTTATTTTCTCAATATCATTCATACATGATTATCACATCTCCACAACGATTCTCACAGTTTGAACAGATTCAAATTCGTTCGACTTCATTTTCAGACGATTTACCCTTTTACTGTTTAGTCCGTATGTGGTGCGAGAGCCATATTGTCTAATTTGTGATACTTATAAAAAAAACTTAATCTAGCATGATCTTTATATAAATTGATAATACGACTATAATATAAGTACAAGTAATAGAATCTAGTACAAGTAATGGATTCGCGTAATACAAATACGATTTCAAATCATCGAAATAACATAAAATGTAGGAACTTTCTCATTTTAGGCAGCAGTGAAAGGTTCCTAAAACCATTTGAATTAATAAAATCAAAGGTTTAATAAAATCAGCGGATAATAAAATGGAAATTTAATACATAATAATTGAATAAAATGTTAGCGGAGCGAATCAGGTCAGTACGAACGTGAACAGTGACGCGCCGAAAGACAGAAGCTTATCTGAGGAGTTGTGATCCAGGTTTGTGCAAGTTGCTGTCCGGCCACTGTCCAGCTTATGGGTTTCTCGGTGTCCATATAGCTCAAACATGTCCAAGAGCAAACATCCTTACTACCGACAACAAGAGCCAATCATGGAATCTTCAATAATCCACCTTAGGGGTTGACGGCTCATCCATTCGTAGTAGTAGTTTGCGGTCTACTTATTTCTAATGGAGGTATGCCGTAAGAGCTGCGGTGCTCCAATCATCTCTGACATATTTTTAAAGAGAAATGAAAATATGAAATTTTGTTAAAGTAGTCATCTCTAATGTGAACTTTTAAATAACTTATTATTATATTAAACTTTTTCTATATGATATAAAACTTACGAAAGCATGGTAGGTATTAAATTTTTATCGTGCATAATTATTGAGGCTCAGTATTCAGGGAGGAAGCACAGTATTCCAGGAGACAGCACAGTATTCCAGAAGACGACACAGTATTCCAGGAGACGACACAGTAACTGAAGCATAGTATTCAGAGAGGGAGCACAGTAACTGACTTTTGTAAGATCGTTGGCACACGGTAACTGGCTGCAGAACTTTCTGTTTCTTTCTCCTAACATTCAAAGGATAATTTTCTTTCTCCTAATACTTAAGTCCTTAATATATGTAAGATGAGGGACCTTGGTCATATTCACACCTCAAGTTAGGTTTTCAGCAACTGAAGAACGGAATCGCCCCGAACGATGGCTGTTTGTGTGCGGTTTCGTGGAGTAGTTGAAATTGAGTGATGGAAGCGAGCCGGTGTATTCATTTATTATATCTTAGCTATGTCGAGTGGTAGAACTTTGTAGTAATTATGTTATATTTATCTTCTCATTAAACATTATGTTAATATTCCATAAAGCTCTGATCCTACGTGTATGTCATTTAAATTGTTAAAGTTGTGTTTAGTAGCGAAAGCTCTTGAAAGCTGCTAACAGGACACAGTAATTGGCTCTTCTACTCTGCCTCCGCCTTCATTCTATTAAGATTTTAGTTCATCGCGTAACTCATCGTCTTTGCGATTGATCCGTTCTCGAAGCTCCCACTTGGACAAAGCTGTTCTAGATTATGAAACCGACGTACCCAGTAATAATAAGGAACGAGTATTAAGGTTAGAGGGCCGCTGGGACGTAGGAGTTCGGCGGCCTAGCGCTGATGGCATACCAGGGTTAAGATGTCCCCAGGACAAGGCCTTCAGTTAGCCAGCCAATGAGAAGGGAAAAGTACTGGTAGTATAGGGCTGGTCTAGACTATGGAGCCCAGGTGCTCGGTAATGAAAAGGGGGAGTATTTCCTGTCGACTACAGTTTGCCTATAACCGTTGCGACAGTCATCCGACTGGGAGCACGTGGGTCAAATCCCATATAGGGAACCCTGGAAAGCGTTGCAAATGAGATAAATGGATTGAGTAAAAATGGACGATGAACCATTGTCAAATATGGGACGAAGCAATGCATAACTGAAATGTTGTCGATGATAGAATTAATCACACTTTAACAGACTGTGAAATCTGAAACTCGTGCACTTAATGGGGAAAAAGTTAACCAAAGTTTCTTCTGGTCTTTCATAGTTTGGCTACCACGCCAACTATGCCAAAAATTGCATACAATTAATATATTTTATTTAACAATTATAGTGCCGAACAACGATATATCGTTGCACATTTTTTAAATATTTTTATTTATTAGTCTTCTATTTCTTAGTGCGCTCAATTTTGATATAATTATTTTTTAAGAAATTTGTATAACATCCTTCTCGAATCAAATCAAAATTGAAAAGTTAAAGTGCACCACATTAATTGACATAGCTTAATCAAAAAATAATTATGACATTTTAGAAAACAAAAGTAAATTTTATTTGTTGTTACTGTCACTACTGTAATTTTAAAAATTCAACCATTTCTTCTTAATTGGCAGAGATAATATCTTCAACGCTTGAAATATTTGGTAGTTCTACTTCATTTTCATTGTTGATGTACATTTTTCGGATGATTTTGTCTCAATATTTTCTTTTGCCAAGAAAATTTGCCATTCACTTTGTTGATATTCGCTGCAACATTTCATTAAATTTTTCAGAATATTGAGGAGTCATTTAATGTGTCAATTAATGTCTATAATGATGAAACTACGGATTCTATGCATTTGTGATAAATATAACTAGGTGAAATTCCTAAAAATTAAAGGAATTTAAGGACATTCTTACATTTCTTATTCATTACAATCATCGAAGGAAGAAACAGATTTGTATTCAAATCTTATATTACAATTAAAACTTTTATTCTGCAATTTTTCACAGTCCAATCAATGGCACTGTCCAGTTTTTTGGATAACTCAAGAACTTTACAAACATTTACTGACTGTGTAAATTCAGATCGCGTAAACTTAATATAATAAATAATCAAGCCACTTTTGCTCGACTCAGGCCATTTCATGTTTTAACTGAAGATATTGTACGTAATTATTAATTATTGTATTAAACAAGCTTATTTTCTTTGTTTTCTTCTCAGAGCATTAAATAAACATGTACGCGTGTGGCATCGCTGGTACACGTGACACGGAACGTGTTAATCGCCAATAACTAAAAAACAGTCACAAAAAGTGATAATTCTAACGATATCCCAGTTTTGTGCAACAGCCCGTGGATTACAAAGTAATTTACAAAATTTCCTCGCAGCTCGCCCGTCTTATTTTCCGCTCGGCCGCGGTCCGATAATCTTTTCCAATTAATATGTCGTGGAATCCCTCGCGCATCGTTTACCAGCTTCCTATAAAATCTCAAAGTAAAAAATCCTTGAAAAAGGAAGCGATGGCCCTACCGCGAGTTCGACGAAGCCTCGACGAAGACAACACGGCCATCACGCAAAGGCGTACAAAGAAATGCTTCTCATCCATTTTCTTAGCGGGCATTACGCGCAGAAAGCTTTGAAAAATCACTGGACCGCAAGAACAAAGCGACGGAAATTATTTCTTCGAGCCCGGTTGGCTGGCAGCGTCGTCGATCGGATTGAATGAAAGGCCGCGGTCGAGCCAGATTCCTCTACCCTAACTTCGTGGAAACCACATAAAGAGCCAGAAGGCAGCGCGGCAAGCGCGGTGCATTCGTACGCGCTTTCTCTGCGGCGACCGCAACCGGAAACACGCGGTTGCACCTCTTCCCCGAGCGGTGCAGCCCGAGTGTAATGTTTCATACTTGACATTACAGCCGGTAACGTAAGTTGACCCCGTTACGTTCGGAAAGAAAAACTCCGGGATCATGAATGGCGAGCCGGGGACCGAACAAAGATTCGGCTGGAAAGAGATAGTCGGTTAGTTAGAAAAGGAATCCGAACTAGCAGCGCTCATCTGGAGACGCGGATGTCCGCGCAGGCCGAGGACCATTAATCAAAACCTGCCCCCCGGTGTCGTTCGATATCATTGAAATCAGAACAAACGTATCCCACGTGCCCAAGTTCCCATATTAAATGCGGATATATCACTCGGCTACGGACAGAATCGAGCGTGTTTCGTTGTTGTTGATTTCTGAGCACCGTGGACGATGCCGCGTCGGAGGGGAACCGGCAGAATTGCTGCTGAGGGGATATTGTGAGTCTCCAAATGCGTTCGAGAGACAATTACGTCATTTTGTTCGACCGGTATAATGCGTTACGCTGGAAATGCGAGATTCATTGCCTTGGGAAAATCGACGGATTCTGGAAGTGGCTGCTACGCGTTCTATCAATCGATACTGCCGACTCCGTGCACGAAAATAATTAATCCGTTCTGTAGTGGAGACCGTGACTCTGCTAATAGCTGCGACCAGTTCATTTTCTCAGCCTTCGGTAGATTCGGGGATAATGAATTATTTTTCGCTGGATTTACTAAACGTACTACTAAACGAATTACGCAACATGATGATAATTTTTGAGGATTCGTCGAAAATTTCATTTGAAGACAACGTATACATTTTTTTATAATAATAGTGTGACCATTTGACTGTGGATTTCATGCGGTTGTAACAATGTTGAGAAGGTGAAACACAAAATGGAGTTGAAAGATTAAAACGCTTTAAGAATACTGTTACATTATTTTCAATATTTTCTTCTTTTCATTTATTTATTTATTTGTCGCTTCTGTTTAATAGCGATTAGCGACCACCTGTGGTATTACAATCTGTAGGTTGCGTGTGGAGGTAGTAGTTTCTAGATTAAATTATCTAGATACATTAAACTTTCTGGCTTCAACATTATCGCCTTAATATATTTTATATATATATTAAGACGATAATGTTGAATTATATAATATTAATTATATATATTATAATATATATAGTTATATATTATAGTAATATATAACTATATTTATATATTATATTATATAGTTATATATTATAACAATATATAACTATATATAACTACATAATTTCGCTAAGCGATTTGGTTTTTTCTAAAGAAGATAAAATTTTTGTTCTGTGTTTGTGGCTGCCCAAGCATACTTTGATATTTTTTCAATATATTACGCCTATTAAGAACAAATGTTTATTTAACTTTAGTTTTTTTCCAATTGATATCGACTCATTGTACTTTGCATAATGATTGACAGTCTAGCGATCATTGTGAATCTTTATACAACAGAAAAATGTTTGGGATCAATTACAGGAAATTACACCAAATAGAAATTGATTTATTTCTTTAATGATTTTAATAAAATTAATTATCCTGTTTGCAAGTTCCACCAATTAATTTTGTTATAAGTACGTAAAATTCGCAATCCAGTCTAATCGTTATTCATAAACAACGGCGTACAGTTGATACACCTGATCAATTTAGAGAAAGAAGCAACAAATGTATTCTGTACATTGATTAACATTAAAATTTGACATAACACGAAATAATGACATAATGCAGGTACAAAACACAATTTTAAAAAATTGCTTCCGCAGTCAGAACAGACATTCAAAATGAACAACATTTTCCAATTTTCCTTAAAAATTCCTCTTCATTTAAATTCAGTGAACATAATTACAGATAATCTATAAACGATATTCCCAATATCAGTTTGAACTTTACCTCGAAAATGTAAAAACACCAGCTCGCATTATTTCATTTCGCTTCTCCGTGAAAATCGTCTGCGCGAACATTTACGTAACATCAATTTACAGTTTAATCGCGCCGAAAGAGGGGCGGTTATTAATATATTCGCGACAAGCCAATCGTTTATCAACGTCAAAATTTTACTTACGCAATGACAGGCTCCTCGGTACCATTCAACGGGCGAGCCGATTATGGTCGAATAAAAAATGATACTCCGGTACGAATTTTGCCGAGCAACCCTATATCCGATGCGCGCCCCTTCATATTCGGTACACACACTAACGACCGCGTGCGTGTGGAAAGACGCGCACCAACGTAAATCTGGGTATAACATAAGGTGATAGATACTGAAACGTATTTGATGGGATGAGATACAGACGAGCGACTGACGCGACAGCTAATACTCTTCCTTGGATCGGTTCGATCCTAAATTGCTGAGAAATTCGGTGGCCGACTTGAGGGAACGATACAGTCCGATGATAATAAGTGTGATTTACCGGGACCAGTCAGCAGTTCTCTCGTCTCGGCATGAATACACTTCTCGTTAACGCATCGGAATGCATAATGACGGGAAACGAGGATCGATATTAGTCGCGAAATGAAGGAACACCTCCTTACTTAATGAGCAAATACTTCTAGCGAGTAATTATCCGCGCAGTTTCGTCTTTTTCTACCGTGGATATGTGTTCATTGAACCGTCCATGCCGAATGACTCGAATAATTGGTAATCGAGAAGCTCCGTTTCAGTGCGCCTACTTTATTGGAATTTTTATTACATTTGTTAGCCTGTTAACCCGTGTGTTATTATAAACTACTGACGTAACACTTGTCTGCGGAAATGCGATGTTTAATTTTAGAACGCGGTTGATCCACTTTCCATTGATTCTATATTGTATTTTCTGCTGATACGAAAAACATATATTATATATGTTTATATACTTTGACGGCTCTGTAATATTGATATTGAAGATACAATTGATGGTAAACGTTGATTTGATAATGGTTGTTTATTACGATGCTTTATTAACTTTGTCTCGATGCCTCGTATCAAATTCATGTTTTTGTAGAACTTCAGAAAAAATAGATTTTCGCAATACTTAACACGTTGAGCGCCACGTCACCCAAATATGGGTAACGCTAGTTTTTAAACAATTCTGAAAATTCATTTTTATTTTAATATATCCGAACAAACTGAGTTTGACTAGGATGTTTCGGATGCGAAAGAGTACTAATTCCATCCCCTATGATCAATCTTAACTTTCTAATTTCGCTTTAATTAATTAAATTACAGGTTCGGATGAAAAACTTCAAAAACGCAAGTTCCTATGTTTTTGGCATTCGAAACTACTCCCTCTAACATCTCAAACAAAATCCGAGTCATTTGATCAAATTAGAAAAAAGATTTAAAAAGTGTTCGAACGCTTTCGTGAGCCACTGTACTTGTGTAATCTGATTGGTGAGTCGGCGAAAATAAATAAATCAAATACGAACAAGCACGATAATGTGTGTAGAATTGTTTCTGGTTCTATAACAAATTGTCCTATAATTCATTATTATATTCCTCAAAACCACTCTAAAGTCTGTTAATATTACAACTTTTAAACTTTAATTTCGTTTATTTATATACTCTTATCGTTCTCTAATATCAGTGTTGAAAATAAAATTTATATCTATCAAAAGTCTATTGTAAATTTAACTTATAATTAAAGTCCATTATAATTACATAAAAACCTATTGTAATTGAAAATTTATATATTTTAATTGTTTGCTACAATGGTCTATTATCTTATAATAATTATTAGCTCATAATTATTAATTTGTAATTAAATTATTAACTTACAATTCAAGTCCATTATAATTACATAAAAACCTATCGTAATTGAAAATTTATATATTTTAATTGTTTGCTACAATGGTCTATTATCTTTATCTTTGTGTCCCGTATTAAGTGGTACTATTCGCACGCACACGAAAATATGCATCTGAAATTTTCCCTTGGCTCAGTGTAGAAGTTCGGAGGGAATGGGCGAATGATGAAAAGGGCGCGTCAGCGAATCTACTATACGATTTCAGCCGAGTGAAATCAAGCTCAATCCAAGGAATTCTGCGATTGGCCGTACGTTTCAGGCTTCCGTTTCTTAGGGTAGCGAAGAAATTTCGTATTCCGTGTAATTCATGATTCAACGTTTGCACGTACACACTACCCGAAGTAATATTCCAACAATTTCGATGCTATGGGCTTGAGTTTGATCTAAAGGCATGAGTACACTTAACGCACAACGTCATTTTTTGTAATAGTTTATAACGAACATCATTACTATATTACAGATTTTATGCATTTATAGTACAAATAAATTAAGGATTTGAAAACAGTGTTATTGTTAAGGAAAGAAAGAAATGCCTAACTTCTGCGTCTCGCAATCAATGTGGCAGACAATTTTTATTTCTCATACAAATCTGAAATCTAATCATTATATTTACATCAATTGCCAAAGTATATACGGAAAAGTGAATTATACAATTATAAGAATGAAATTGTAGTTTCTCTCGAACAGAAGCCATTCTCTTTACTCTAGCATCTTTTCACAAAGACAATACGTTTTTCTGCATAATCAAAAAAGAAAATATGCAATAGAAATGCACGGTTTAATAGTAATTTTAAATTAGCTTCGTTACGTGAGCGTAGAACAATGCAGAAATCAAAGAAAAATGCGTTTATTATACCAAACTAATGGCTTCGCTCTATTTAAAGCAACCGATTTCCTAGTTTAGATTGAAGAAAGTTTGTTTAGGACACTTGGAGACATCAAAACAAAGAATAGAAGAACTCATAGTAATTGTAATCCAATGTTATGTATGTCTTTTTGTTTAAATTTTACGTTTGCACAATGGGCGTGAATCCGGTTGCGACATTGATGACATTCTATCACGTTTTGTTCGATGTTTCTGTTTCATAGAAAACAATGTCAGTTGTTTTTATTCTAGACTGTCTTTTTATTATAGCTTTTGGTAGTTCATAGATCCTGCTACACTATTATTTTCGCATGTTGCAACGACCATTTTTGACACTTGACATCACCCGTACATTTTTTCTAGTTATTTTGAATCTAAATCGAAAAGTTCAAAGAAGAAAACCTTTTTAGCTTACAAATTCGATTGAAAGGCGTCCGTATATTGCAGATGTAAAATTAGTTTCGTTATAATAATTTGTAACTCAGTCAAATACAAAACTGTAAAGAAATCGGAAGAATTTGGGAATATTTTTATATTATGTGCAACTTTTTCAAATTATTATAATAGGGAAGACATTTTCGTAAGATTTACGTTTCTTACAACTAACTTCAACAGTTTTTACTTTGCATAAAGATCCGCAGTCTGTTTATAACAAACACCATGAACGAGCCTGCAAATTTTATATCAATCGACAAGTGCATTATTATGTAATTATATTTTAATTATTTGCTACCTCGATATTCTGGAATTAACTGGTCCAATTCCAACTGCTAATGTATCCTAATATTACATGATTTATAGACAGTATTTTTTTTCATCTTCGGCTTTTTCCTTTTTTTCATCTTCGCTTCTTAAGCAAAGACTCTAGAAATATAACATTTCATGGTCGGAGTGCACAAAAGGTTCAATCTGCAGGCAACATTTTCTACGTTTTTGAAAAAGCTTTAAATGTTTTTCAATCCTGCAATATTCTTTTTATATTGACATTTTCGTTTTACAGACTGAACGATACGTACAGAAAATAAAAGTTGTTTGCAGGTTTAGCGATCTTGACTAACCCTCGGTTGACGGGCCATTTTCACAACGATACAATTCACAAAGTTTATAACCATTCTCAGTTTTATTCATAAACTTTCTAAAATATATTTTTTAAGATACTGCTTGTAATTAGTCTTTCTGTAGTCTATAGTGTAACAGAGATTTATTTAACCCTTTGCACTCTAAGCTATTTAACCTAATATATTCATCCTAATCGGTTTCGTTTCGTTTATAAACGCATTTACTTTCACCCTAAATTTCTAACAACTTATTAAATACAAACAGATTAGTTTGTAACTAATCTAAAATTGTCATGAATATTGATCTAAATCTTGTCATGAATATTGATCTAGATATTGTCATGAATTATGGTGTGTTAATTAGTCCCTTACACCATGATCTCTTCATCGATTGTAGTAATTCTTCTATGGAGTTATTTTTATTGTGTAATTGAATAATAATTTTTGTCTTTTGTATGTCTTCATGTATTTTTATTCGTGGATTTGAATCACAAGGAATCAAATATTACTTCAATTTTGAAGAAATTAATAATATTCATATTTAATGAACCGTGTATAAATCATCTCACTCGTTGTTACAATGCAGGAAAGTTAATTGTCAAAAATTGAGCAGCTAAATGACGATTTAATTACAGCAAATCAAAACTACCTAATAACAGCAGTCCAATAGTTGAACGTAAAACCCTAACATCATGCTAACAACAAAAATATGTTCCTTCAGTGCCTCGAAGGCTTGCAGAATTTCAGCCAGCGACTCTTATAGCCTGCTTACTCTCGAGGCAAATGGAAATGTCTTTGTGCAAGAAGGGCGTAATTTTACGATCGCTATGAAGCCGATCCCGCGGCCGAAACAACTCCATTAACGTGTTCCCCGCTGAAAATAAACATCGATAAGCAAAGGTAGCGCAGCGAGCAGTTGATTCGATCATGAACCTTTCAACATGGTCAAACAACAAAGCGCACGGCGAAATAGCGATGCACAAAAATCAAGCTTTACCCTACTCGCCGAATGTACACGTTCCATTTAACGTATTATTTCACGTGATTCGATTATGCCTGTTTTCAATTAACCGTTCCCGCGCCGTCGCCCTCGAGCCGAAACTTTCGTATAAATTTCCATGAGCGTGCATTATTAATCGAATCACGCGCATCCTAATGTGACTCCACGGTTACATATGGCTTTCAATGGCCAATCGATCGGCGTAATCCGTTTACTCGAAAATCACGCCTTGGTTCCATCATCGCCGTGAGTTATTAATCCTCGGTCGGCGACGCGGCGGAATACAACCCGGTCGGCGAGGCACGGCACGCGGCAGCGCGGCGGCCTTTCAATCTGCTTCGATTTTATCGCTCGCGATCGCTCTGTCCGCGTAACAAAACACCGGAATTGGAAATTTATTCGAATTGTTTCGAGTAAATATTTATCTATGATAATCATTCAAATTCATTCATTTTAGTCGATTGTTTTATCCGAATAACGATTATTTGTCACAAATTATTCTATCTGTTTATGCGAATAAAGAATTATTTTAAGAGATTGTAAAATTATTTCACTAATAATGCGAATGATTGATTTAAACAAATACATTCAAGAGCAATTCACTTTCAATCGCTTGTAGAATAATTATAAAATTGTCGGCGTTTTTCTCTGCACTTTTTGAAAGATTATTTACTTATGCATCAATGATCGATCTATCCAGAAGTGACAAACTTTCCGATGCAACATTTGAAAGAACGAATGTGGAAGAAATGAATCGATAAATTCTGGAAAACGCACTTGATATTCTATCATTTTTATTCGAGCCGATTATTTTCCGTATGAATCCCTGTACGAATGAATTCTTATTTGAATGAATTCCCATTTAAATGAATTCGTATTTGAACGAATTCTTATTCGAATTAATTTTGCACAAAAATTCATTCTTATTCGAATAAAATCTTATCCGAATTCCTGTCAGTCCACTCTTACCGACAATATTTTTAATAAAAAGAACCCGTCCCTCAATTCGCGCGAACGTCGCCGTTCCATGTGGATTTGTTTTACGCGAATGAAAATTACATAACTAGAGTCTGTAAAATACAAAATATAATATTCGAAGCAAAAGCTAGTATAACTTTCAGAAATACATGTTTGTTTCACATAACCTTAACAGAAGAAGAATTATGACATTTCAGGAAGCAAAAGTCATTCGGTGTCATTGCTACTGTAATTTAAACTATCGTAATTCGATAATCCTTACCTTTTTAATCGTCACGAATTCATCGTCTTCATCGCTTAAACTATTTGCAAATACAATTTTCACTGGTAATGTTATTTTTGACGAATGATTCTTTATCAGTACGTCCTTTTCCTAAGTTTTCATAAATTTGCTGATATTCACTACATTTCATTCAATTTTGTCGAAATCTGAAGGATCGTTGAACGTTTCATTGAACACTTCCCAATTTTTTGGCTAACTCGAGAACATTTGCAAAGGTTTACCGTAAATTTAGATCGTATAAATTGATGTCAGGTATAAAAAACTAATAATGTTACAATTTACCGCTTAAAAGAGAGGGTGTACTTCGAACAATTGCATTCTTGCCAACTTTTCGGGGACAGTACTGTGCGTCGCGCCCCGATTTCCGGGTCAAACGAAATTATCCGATGAACGATAGCTGACCAGCGAGGCGAGTCGATCGCGATGATCACCTGGGGGACCTCGACACCAGTCCCTATCGCCGACAGGTTTTCTCGAGAAAGTGGCCGGTAATTAGGTAATTTATCACCGGGCTGGCTCGCGCTTGCTCGGACACGTTCGATCCCAAGAAAAGGAAGAGCGGAAAGAAGAGGCGCATCGCCGCTTTCCCCGCGCCTCTTCACGGCACACCCGCGCGCACTGTCAACTGCGCATAAATGCAATCGCAGACCACCATGCATTAGCAATGCATCTGTCCTCCCCTGTCGTTCCGGCGTGTCTGGTTTCTCATTCATGCCCCTCTCCCGGCCTCTGTCTCGCAGCGAGCGTGATGCATTCGACGTTAATGCTCGACACTCGACGACTTTCGCTGGTGCTACATCCGCAAAATAGAGGGTTGGTCGTACGTTTCTGTTTATACCTCGATAGATACGAATGGCTGGGCAAAGGATGAAAGAGGCGCACCCTAAAACCATCCCCCGCGGCTCTCTCGCGAGCCCTCCAGCTCCCACCGTCACCCATCCCTCCCTGCAACCACCCTGTTCACCGTTCATCCGGCATACAATGGTATGTTTGCCGGATATAGCCGTCCAAAATTGTTTTTTTCACTTAACATGTCTAAAATGTGTCTATTAACTTATTCATAGTATTTTACCTCGGAAAAAATAATTAGAAACAAGTACAAATTATTAATAAAATATTCAAAATATTATATTTATTATTTAATGGATTCGTAACCTTGACATAGTGAGACTAATTTGAAATCTTAAAAAATCAAATGTTATTATCGTTTGCATTGTGCGAAGGATATATAATTATTAAAAACAGGTGTAAAAGAAACTAAAAATGACGAAGGACAACTTAGAGATGATGAAAAACAATGTGAAAGTATTAGAAAGTATTAAAAAGTATTACGACATATTAAAAATGACTACGAAGTATTAAAACTATTGAAACCTATTGCAAGGTATCAAAAATTATTGAAAATACTAAAAGAAACTAAAAACAATTTTATACTTTGGTTATGTCAAAGTTGTACCTGATTCAAAAGCTGTGAAGTTTGTGTCGATCTCTGCATGGAAGGTAAAAACGGAACGAAAATTTGCGGTTTATTGTCCCCTAACTACTTGTCTTTTCCAGATAATAACTCATATTTACCGACTACGAGATTGACGAAATCAACTTTTGGCCAGCAGAATCCTGCAAATAGCCCACCGCGCGTCGTTCAACCCCCTTTCCGTCCAACAGTGTGGCATTCGTCTCGCGGAACGACGAGGAACGAGTAGAAAGCGATGGAAAAACGAGAGATTTGTTGGAGGAAGGCTCGCGGAGCGGGTGAATGGGCGCGGTAGATCGGGGGGTGGGAAACGCGGGCGCGGCTTAATATGGTGTAAAAAATAATAAAAGAAGGAGACAAGTGGAAGAAAGCCCGGAGAGGGTTGCCGGAAGCAGTAGGATCGGGGAGGACGAGCGTTGACGGGGCTGTCTGCTGCGATATACAAATAGAGAGCAAGATCGACGGGGGGCGATTGTGGATTAAAATAATGCGCAAAGCAGCTACCGGGAAAATGGAGAAATAAATGGAGGAAACGACTCGAAGCGAGGCTACGGAGCTGGCGAAGCGCGAATCGCGAATCAACGCGAACCAAGTCGAAAGTAGTAGACGAAAGTTCGAGGGTGGAAATCGAAAAGTAGCTAATGTGCAACGAGACGAGAAACTGTTGTGGAACGGAGATCTATACAGGGTGGACCATCTAGCGAGAGAAACGCTTTTAAAACGAGAGTCAAAATACTGTAGCAAGATTTTTACAAAGTGAGCCTTCATTTTTCAGATATTTTCATTTCAAAATAATGTATACAGTATGTTCATTTGGAAACGTTAAATGTAAATATCTCGAAACCTACGCATTTTCGAGAAGATGTAAAATAGTTACTCGATTTAAAGAAAGAAACTTGGATATTTAATGAAACAATAATTCGTTTACTTACGAAGCTTCTTTATTTTTTTTATGACTGAATTATTACTATATAAAATATCGCAGTAGTCGCTTAGATCTCCAAAACATAAACACTGCGATTCTTCATTTTCGAAATTTTTCATTTTATTAGATAACCTTGCACGATAAAATCTAATTAAAAAATGCTTCATCTAAAAATTTATACTATTTTCGTGTAAAATAAACATCTGTAAATAAAAAATGTAGTTTCCTCTTAAAGAAAAGTCGAGGGGTGTTTGATCAGGTGATCTTGTCGGAACAATGGAAGACAACCATCCTGTCGGAGGAACATTGTTTGTGAAACATGCAGTATGCAAATCATGTAAATAGTTGTCACATTGAATCCATAACATTATTAACAAAATCGTGATTTCGTAACAACACCAAAATTAAAAAATCTCCTTGGCTAATGATTTTTCGATACTAATCTGTTAATGTTTCTTTATAAACAATATTAAACCTCATCTACTGGTGCAAGAAAAAACATGCGACCCCATTTAAAGAAATATTGATACCCTTCGTATCCCTTCTACGCACCCACCTACAAAAATACTCTTAACTCGAAAACTTGACATTTTCGAAACCGTTCAACTTTATGTATGAACATTCTTTGCTTCGTATAGTAATAATGATGACGAAAATCGAGATGGTAATATCTGGTGAACCACCCTGTATACTGGGTGGCGCAGGCTATACCAATGGTGGCTACGTTCCCTTCGTTTTTCAGGATCAGTGAGTAAGACCGTGAGCGAGGCTATCGCGGTGTAGCTGATTGTAGTCGGCACTCGGCCCCCGTATTGTCACGCACATAAATAACAATGAGAACGTCTGGCTATTATCTGGGACACGGCACACTGTCCGACATGAATGAACATTACTGGCTCCGTACACTGTTAGATTGACCTATGATTACTCCGGTCCCTGGAATTTTAAACTACCCTGATTAATTATAGATCGAGTGTTGAGATAGCCTGTCGCTTAGTGCCTTAACCGGAATAATTAATCACGTTGTAGTAGTTGAATGGGGAGTTCAGGTGCGGAACGGTTGTGGATTTCGGAAATTGAGGCCCGTTGGTGTTAAGGTCGCGCAGAGGATTTATTCTACGAAGTGTAAAATATTTCTATGTCACAGCGTGTCGAGAAATGTTGAATTGGTCTCTTGGAATTTTAAAATAAAATATAGACGTTAAAATCATTTCACCCATGTTCCTTAATAAAATGTGTTAGCCTTTCTTGAGAACCCGAAATTCCTCAAAGTATACGATACTGTCAAGTTTCTGTTATACTTTTAATGAGGTTATACCTGATATTTCAATTTCAATTTACAAACATCCATTTATTGTAAGAATAAACACTGCATAACAGGCAACTTAGTAAAACACTCTTGAAAATATGAAAAATCCGTCGCTGGGATTGTATTAATCTTTAATCCTTACGTCCATTAATAAATACTCGACACTTTCAAGGTGTTCGGAGAGTACCATTATTGTAGAACACTGAAAACAAAATAAGTTTTACTTTAAGGAGGCCGAAGGCCTTTTAACGACACCTTGGAGGCACTTTTCAAATGTAGGTTTAGAAATTCAAAATTTTGTGCGGCATTCATTAAAACCGCTTGCTTCAAAGCGATAAACTTCAACTGCCTTTCGCATATTCACCTTATTCCACAGACTGTAACTTCTTTTCGACAGTTCCGGCAAAGAAGAAAAGTCTCGCAGTTTCTTAAAATTTAATCAGACCCTTAAATCGCAACGCGACGCGACGATTTAGGAAACTGTATAGTAGTACCATTTACGGAAATTCTCGACGCCTCATGAAACGTTTTCGCTCGAAATAAATATTAACGCGTCATGTAACAAAATGCGTAAGTAATATAAGTTTCAGTAATACTACGAAAGAAAATTGGAGTTTTAATTATAATAAAATTGTTTTAATTATTATTCTTTTATTATTATTCTATTATTATTACTACTATTGTTGATATTACGTTGAATATATGTAAAAAAATTTAAACGACATTTGGCTCGTTTATTCTAAGTAAATTAAATAAAATTAAAACTGAGAACATTTAAAGAATTATTAAATGAGTACTGTTATTTTATTTAGAACCTGTCGAAACGATCTAGAACAAAAATAAATGTCTATGTAGCCTTAGGGTATTGCAAGTAGTGCAGACGAATTTTATTCTGCTTAAAAATCTGCAATCTAGTCGTAAACATTACCATCGCAATAGAAGATCCAAGTGTCCAGCGACACACGAACGTAAACGTGCATCCATCGTTCCGACACGTTGTATCAGAAAATTACATTGAATTCTCCTATTTTTTTCTTTTACGACCACAATAAACCATGCAAACGTCCCGTAAAACGTCTCGGAGAAAGGTGGAAGCACAATAGAATAGATAGGAACGTCGTTCAAGATAGGCGCGAATGTGCGTGAAAGGAGGGTGGGTCTGGAGCCGAGATATAGATCAGGGACGGTTTTTCCACCGTTTGGCCCTTGACTAACGTATACCCTCGCGTGTAATTGCTCGTGCAGAAGGGAAAAACGAAAATGAGATTGTCCACCAACGCAGACAACGCACCTGGTCCGTTCTTAGTTTTTCCCGGTGCTTCTTTCGCCACCGACTCGCCACTAAAACCGATTGAAGGATCTTCCGCGGAATTGCGAGCAACAGCCGTGGCCAATAAAAATAACACCGCGAACAAGCAATTCGATTATCCTCCCTCCCGCGTTTGCTGATGAAGAAATGTTAACTGGGACTTATCGTAGAACAGTTTCCCGAACGAAATAGACGGCTCTCTCGCGGCACGTAACGCGAGTTTGTTATGATGAAACATAAATTGCCTAGATTTAACGTCGCATCGATTACCGGGTGTCCTGTTAATGTTTCCAGCGTGAAACGCGGTTGAACGACGCTTCGCGTTCGTCGAAAAGTCGAGCAGGTTGTTGCAGAAAGATTTTTCAAAGCTTTTCCTCGATAATGTTATTTTCAATCAAGAAATAATTTTGATAATATAATATTTAGATTTTTGCTTCTGTTCAGCGTAAATTGAAAAAGAGTTATCTTTGGAGGAAACAATTTGTTACAATTTACTTCTAAATTTTTACGTTTCGCTTTTGCAAGCCAGATAATTAGATGCGCACAATGTAGAATAAAGTAATGTCGTAAGTATTCGTTTGCAATGAAAAGGACAAAAATTCAAACGGTTCATAACAATGATTAATTGCCAAATATGTGCTAGAATAAAAACGCATTGTCCACCGGCAACGATTCTATAATTTTTCGGAATCTCCGATTTATAATTAACAACTCTTTGATACAATGTTCTAATAATTTCGTTTGAAATTATCGTGTGAATACGATTTTTGAGATTCTTCCTAGTATCCTTAACATTTGAGTAAAATTTAAATATATATTAAAGATACATATTATAGTGAAGCCTATAACACATTGCTTATATTGCAATACTGTTTTCTTTAATGCACACGACAAATAAAAAAATAAAAAATGGAGAAATTATAATAAAATAAAACTAATATTATTCTTGACACAATACTAATTTTTATCCCGTATTAAGAAGATTTTGTGTAACATGTTTCATAACTTTCGTCAACAGACGTTTGCGTTTGTGCACAATCAAAAAGTTTTAATTATGTTACAATTTACCCATGTCACAACCTGTCCCAGCTTCCTTTACATTCTTCTACGAAAAGAATGGAAGCTCGTTCGAATTTTGTTTCCTAGATCATCATGGATTTCCAAATCGTTTCGTTCCAGTGATGACAATATTGATAACAAGAAACGCTAGTCTATTCAAGGATCATTAATTAAAGAAAACTCGAATCCGACGAAATTAAAAATATCTGAATTGCCGGAATAAAATATTTCACCGTCTCACGCCGGGGAACACACCTCGGATGACTTGCGCGCAGCGGCAAATAAAAATATTTCATCAATTTTCTAATAATAATCGAAATAAATGGCGCGCTTCAAACTTTTTAATTGCCGCAGAAACCATTGCGTTGCCAGCACGGGCGAATTTCAATTTATCGAGTGTCCCACAATCAAACACACTCGTCCGTCCGTCAAACGCTCCAATTTCTATCGTTTGCATTTAAAAACCAATTTTGCCGAACCTCCTGGCTCGCGTTTCTCGTTATAATAATAACGATGTTGTTATTTTCGCGAGGGTCGCGTGCTGCTGGACGCGTATCATATATAATCCAGCGACGGCGGAACACACCGCGGAACGAGACCGATGCAATTCTTCACCGTCGGGATCTAGATGAAAGGCTACCAAGAAGAATCGGCCGCTGCAACCTTAGAGGAAACATATTCGTTAGCGTGTCCTCGCTTGAAGATGTTGGACGGTGTCTCTCTTTCGCAGATATTGATCTTTGAAAGGTTTAGATCGTTGCGCGCTGACCACAGTTGAACATTATTCGGATAACTTTTTATCTAGACGATAAGTCGAAGAAATAAATAATTGAATAATTTTAATCGCGAATAAGTCATTATTACCTTATTCGTGAGTGAATTATTAGCGATTGACGCATAGTCAAGCCACAGTCAGGTGTAAAAGTTACCTGTTTTTGGTTGAAATTCGTGAAAAACTGCGATTTTTGCAATCTTTAATTATTTAAAGGTGAATCGATTTCGATGAAATTGTTGACATGCATGTAAATTACCGAGATTTAAAAAAGGGCATTTCCGAAATTTTCGTTACAGACTCAGATAAAAATACCGAAGAAACGGGAATTTTGTATCTTTTTATCGAGCCACCCAATTGCAATTTCTGAGAACAATTTGTTAGCCATTGTCTAGTGACTTAATCCCTTTAATATCCCAAACAATTTAGATCGCATGGCCCAATTATAAAAAGGTTATTAGGTGCACGAATACTTTTTACAACGACTGTATGAGAATTTTAATTAAGGTTGAGATAGGTGCGCGAGTAAAACAGAAATATACAGGGTGGTCCACGCAGCTACTACACCTTACAGCTTCCAAAATATGCGTTGGACAATTAATTTTTCAATTCAACGGTTGCGTGGTTCAAATGGATTTAAAATTAATGGTTTAAAATTTATTTTTTATAGGTGCAGTCGTTTTAGAGATATGGAGGTCAATTCTTTTTTCTTAAATGGAATACTATATTTTTTACATAAAAATATGGAGGAATATCAAATTCTAAGTGAAAAAGTATTTACCTTTATTAGCCCTAAACCTAATAGTTAACGAGCAACTTCGCATGATATCAAGTTGGAGATTTATCCTTACCACGGATTTCTGCGGAAAGAAGAAAACGTTCAAAAAATAAAACGATATTACTAGTTAACTATTAGGTTTAGGGCCAATGAAGGTCAATACTTCTTTACTGGGAACTCGATATTTTTCCACATTCTGATATAAAAAATATAGTGTTCCATTTAAGAAAAGAAAATTGATCTTCAAGTCTCCGGAATGGCTCCACCTATAAGAACAATTATTGCACTACATACTATGCCCTTTTAAAACACGCAACTTTTGTATTGAAAAATTAGTTGCCCAATGCAAATTTTGAAAATTGCAGGAAAGTTTCCATATTCTGATATAAGAAATATAGTATTCCATTTAAAAAAAGAAAATTGATCTTCAAATCTCCGGAATGGCTAAACCATTCTGTTTATGATTTCGTCATTCTGGAATAGCGAATAAAAATCGTATTCTCATTCGAAGGGATGTACTTAGTTATTCGTTATTCGCGATATTATTATCCTTATTTGTTCTTCCGCAATCGAATGAATTTTGCCCAACTCTGGTGCCGACGAGCTAGCTTCCCGCTTCCCAGCACGCCCATTGTCATCCCCGCCCTCCACCCTCACACTCCAACTTGCTCTGAATGATCTTCGAAAATTCGTTAGCACGATATTATAAGGCAGTGTCTAGACACGTTAATTACCTCTTCCTATTTACGCCGTTACCGTACACGCACACCCGTCGAAGTGATTAATAGTCTAGGAAGATTAGGGATGATCCTGTCGAATAACGAAGAATTTTCACCGGAGGTCTCGGCTCGCCAAAAAAAGCCAGACGTGGAAATCCTGCGAAGGATTTACTCTGACTGCATCAAGCGCAAACTGAATGCACAATTGCCCGTGTGTTTTCCGCGCACTCGCGTGCCTCGGAATCTGTGAAGGGTTTCCCGTTAAAATTTTCCTGCACACTATCTTGCGCGATTATGATTCTGCGATAATACTTCCACTGGGATTTCTGGCTCGATTTTGTCGATTTGTTTTTTTTTTTTCTAATGGATAGATAATTTAACATTTGAAATATTTGTTGTTGGCGTTCTTCTTATATTAAATGTTTAAAAGCTCGTGAGGAAACTGAATTAATACATTTGTGACAAAACGTAGGAAAAATTTAAAATAGTAGAATGCTTAAAAGAATTGAAAATTGTCTATTGAAAGTTGAATATGTTCAGAATAATAAACCAAATTAAAAAGAAAAATGCTTTTATTCGGCTTTTATTTCTCGCAATTGATACAGACGATTTTTATTTTGCATAAGAATCCGCAGTCTACTCATGAGATAATAATAATACAATTATACCGTTCTTAAACAAAGATATAATTTATTTTTTTTTGGAATTCTTTTATTGAATTTATTATGTGAGCATTTACTATAGTATTTTGTATACAATATTATTATCAAGTCAATTTTCATGATCAATTTTACTATAAGTAGATTCGACGTTTTAATTATTTCCCTAAATTTTCAACAGGTTATAAGTATACTATAATATACTATAATCGTCTGTATTTAAACGATGATGTAATTTAATCTTTTGTACTCATTTTATTCAATTTATTATGTTAACATTTCCTATACTGTTTTGCATATAACGGCAATGATTATTTGAAATTTAAGTATCCATTACAGAAAAATGATATTTTGTTCTGATTGGTGAAAAATGAGTAATATCCTAATTAATCAAATACGGATTGAAAATTTCTCGGCGAGTCTGCCTTGATACGATAAGGCAAGAGAATAAGAATTATCGGAGACGAAAATAAACTTTATTCTCTTGGGGTCTCGTTTTGTTTCGAGACGGACTAAGAATAAATTGAACTTCGCAATAGTTAACGATGCAATTAGTTCAGTAAAAATAGGAACTTCTCCTTTCGATTGTCGAATATTTGCATCCGTTTCTTGTCCAGCGAATTTATTAAAATATTAAATACTTTCCGAGAAGATTCTCCGTAAAAATTTCCAGATACTTTTATTAATTATATAATTGGAAAATGGTTATTAAACCGTTGATCTTTATGCAGAATAAAATGTCTTTACTTACATGTATTACGTAAATAGTGCAACAATATTTCTAAAATCTTCTAATGCGCTTACTCTTCTGTATTTCGTTTTCAAAATTTGATCATGAGCACATAAAATCTGCAATGAAAAACAAGTTTAGAACAGGAAAAAAATGAATAGCAAAATGTATTTGAAAATGACAAACGTTCGATCATAGAAATCAACACTTCCGAAGTTCAGAAATTTTTCAGAAAGTTCCGAATATGAATTTCTCGTTTCCGTCCGATATGAATTCTGAATTCGCAGAGTCCATTAAAAATTTCTTACGCTTTCGTCGAGACGCGCTCACAAAGACGCCAGTCGAACGCAGGCGGAGGAAGTCTGAGGAAGAGCGACTACTTTTTCAGGAACTTCGTTGGTCCGCGGAATGGAAATGATCGGAAGGCTATCGCGCGGTTTTTAATCGTTCAAGCGCAATTCGAGGCAATAAAAAAGATCTGCGACCGGAGCTGATGAGACGCAAAGAGAAGAGAAAAGTGTCGAGGAGAAGGAAACCGATTCCGAGGGAAGGATGGAACGGAAGGAGTTTAAAGTAATTAGCTGGGAATAATTTCGTTTTTCCTGGACTCCATCGCTGGGCATAAATAGAATTTCATTTTGACTTATCCGCGGTTTATTAGGTTCGATGCGAAAATTAATCCGTTTAAAGTCAACGAGTTTCCACGTAACTTCTGCTGCTTATTTGCAGGACAATTACTTTTTCCTGATTGAATTAAATGTCGTCGAAACGATCGTATTTATAATGCTCTGTTGTGTTTTTGTTCACTTTGAAAATGTGTTATTCGTAACAAATAAAACGGATAATTCTTTCTAAGATTAGAGGCACGATTCAGTTCTAAATTTTCCAGACGTTTCGGAGAAATAACTTTGTGTGTCGAACGAAGATGAAATCCAAATCTTATGAAATAAAATGCGACGATATAAAAATACATCATGATTGAATTGACAGCAATATTTAGATTCGATTATATTCTTAGATATGTATTATGTGACGAGTAGACTGCGAATTTTTATATGAATAAAAAGAGTCTACATTAATTGCAAAGCTACATAAAAACCTCGAGGATTATGTGTTAAAGATCGAAAGTTTGAAAGTAACTATCTGAGATAATGAAATTGCATGAAACTTTAACTAGATACAGATGACACTTATGTTAATATACTAGCAGAATTGCAAGAAATTCCTAAATAAATCACTTCAGAGTCAACTACCTGAAAGGTAACTGGACACATCTACTCTCGTCCGTCACGGAAAATTTCAATCTTCGATCGAACTCCGAATAATACGAGCATGGTATTCGAGTAAGCATGGTAATCAACGAAGGAAATCCGGATAACCGGCTACTCGGATCTAAAGTGGGACGTTCGAGTAGCCGAATATCCGGATTTCGAAAACCAGGTTAGAGTTATAACTAGCATTTCGAGTAGCCGGATATCCGGACAGCAAGAGTTCTGCCGGCATGAACAAATACAGGGAGACCAAGAATCAGATGTACTTGTTAGCTTCCCTTTTCGTTTCGGACGATTCTCGCTATAGTATTCCATGGGTTGATCCCCTCAAAGTAATCCCGGCGGATTTCACGCTGTCTCCCCCGCCACTCATAAACCCGTACTCCGTTTACGGCGGCCGGCTTAACAATTCCGATTCGCGGCGTCATATTCCACGGATAACGAGTCGTCGTACGTCCTCCGTACGATCGCGAGTCAATAAACGTAGAAACATTATAATGTCATGTCACGTGAAAGCGTAGGAAAAATTTATACGCGAAATACGTCCTCGCGTGACAAGACATGAACACAGCGTTACGTGATTCTGATCTGTTTCTAATAGATTTGGAACAATAAAAATACGCGGGCTCGCGTTCTGCGAATGTCGCACGATTTCCCGTGAATTCATGTGAGTTATATTGAAGGTGGAAACATACTAACGTCATGTCACGTGGAATTATGTGACATTCATGTGCGTCTTTGGTTGATTTTACCCGTATTACGTCAATATTAGCGGGTAAATGTGGCAAAAATGCATTCTGATTCTACAAATTTGCGTTAACAAATTAAGATAGGTGGATTGTACACGGCTGCCCACTCCTATAAAAAATGCATACTATAAACAAATCATAAAATCGTGTAAAATAGAGATATAAAACGACATAGATCATAAATAAATAATGATTTTTAAAACGTCAAACCTTTTGAAACATACATATTGTTAAACAATAGAGGTATAAAACATGTAATAAAAATGTAAAAAAAGTGTATTTTTATAACTGTTCAACTTTATTTTATAAGGCGTTCGGATACCAATGTGGCGTGAAAATTCGATGCTTTTTTATACTTTTTTCAACTATGTAGGTAACGTTTTATACTAAATCGAAAGTTTGTTATATTTTGAAAATTATATATTCTACTTTACTATACCGTAAAGGATTTTTCCCTTCAATGTATATTTATTTAAATACGTGGCTTATTTTCGTGTACGAACGCACCTGCAAGGAAGAACGCCGCAAGTCGCGTTCTCTTCTACAGAATTTGTTTTCACAATGTCTCCTCTTACATACGTCTTACATGCTACAGTTCAATTAATGCATTAACTTACCATAACCGTCCGTAACCTGACATTAGTATGTTTCTGCCTTAAATTACGCGCGTGCCACGCGCACGCTCAGTTCTGCTCAGTTCTGCCGAGTTCCGCGCTCAGTTCCGCTCGGAGCTCGACCGCGATTCGCCGTTGATTTTCTGTAATTGCCGCGAACAGGAAAATAATTTCTTTTCAAACACCGGTACCGCCCTTCGACCCTGCGGACATTTTCCACTTTCCCTCCGTACCGTGCCCCTAATCCGTGCGCCGATCCTTTTCCTCTCTCCTGTCCGGCTGAAATCGAGTTACCTGTCGGGCGCCGATCGAAGTGTACCTACCGACAATTGTGTGTCCCCAGCCTTACCTGGCTCGTTTAATGCGGCCAATGAAATTTCAGGAACGTAATTGCCACGGTAATTACATAATTGTGTAGCAGACTTTACGATCGTCCGACGGTGAATTCGTAACGAAATAATCGCCCTATAAAAGCCGGTCTCTGTAAACGCATTTGCGGGCCGGCGCCGGGGGAGAAGAGTTTCTCCGTGTTGATCGGTTCTTACATTGTTCCGCAAGAGAGGCACCGGGCCCCTCCCTTGTTCAAACCCGGCAACGAGGAAGTAGTTGCGCCGAGTGGATTGCTTGGGATACGATTGATTGAATTCACCTGCTTGGCAAATACGGTCCCGACAATTTCCGGCATGTTGTTTTTATTAAGATGCCGCTTTTGCCGTTTGAAACCAAGCAGGAGCTTAATGCCGGTCAAATTTTCACACCGCTACTGCGTTCGCGCGACATGAGCTGAACATACCTATTATGAAACACTGCTCAACTTTGACCCCTTCTGGAAACAGTAGCACAAATAATACAGTAAAAAATAAATAGAACACGTGGATGTGGTTGTAAAAATTCTATCCATATTTTTGAACATTGTTCTTTATAAATTGATAAGTCAATATAAAAACACGCTGTTCCATATTTTGTACTTCGATCTCTTTGTTGTTCCGATTTATGGAACATTTGACATTCGTGTTTCATATTCAATGTCTCTATTTTCACGCTCGTATTTTATTATTTTATTCGTATTATTTTTTATTCATTCCGAATCAATGTTTTAAAGTTCAGTAGGTTATGTATTAAGAAACGTCGATCTATCAAATAGTAGTATAAATGTTCGACAAAAGTACTTTTAATTTGTAATAAAATCGGGCCCCTCTTTTGATGTACGAAACGCCGCGTTCTATACGTCACAACCGATAATCCTAAGTGACGAATGACGAAAAAAGCAGAGTGTTACGAAGTGCGGCGTATAAAACGCCGAAATAAACGCTCGTGTAGTCACCGGCTAATACACCACCTACCTGCCACCAGGTGTCTAACATCTAAAGTTGCTTACGAATAATTTACCGTTTCAAACAAGATCAGTATACATCGGTATACAGTGTATCTTCCTTGTTTGCAGTATATATACTGCAAAGTATAATACTTTGATATACGCTTCAGTTCAGTGGGTATTGGTAAGTTGCTGCAACAGAGAATTTTAATTAATTGTAGAACTTTGTTAAGTCTCAAGGTGTATAATGTTAATAATGAAACATCTTTTCGTGGATGGGCAGTATTTTCATCTGAATTTTTATTATACTATTATGCTTTGCTTTATTATTAAGGAGAGATCTATTTATAATAGTAGTAGAATTTAATAACATAGAAGTTGTATAATTTGTTTAGCTCCCGTAAAATTTCTACGAAAATCGTTACTTTTTGCAGTTGAATTTTCTGAGGCGCGTTTGTTTCGTTATCGCTTTAACATATGTACATACATCTCGTACTTTATATTAACATCTCATACAAATAAGATAAAATAGTAACGTACATAGATCCACTTTTCAATAAAATCTAGACTTTTTCCGTAAATTAACATTATTAGAAAAATTCATTTTTACAATCTTGCGCTTTGGAATCATGCAACTTCGTATGGCATTTGTTGCTATATCATGACTGATAAATGTATGCTACTATCTTCAATAATATCTTTCTAACGTTACGGACAAACTGAAGGTTTTGATAAAATATTTCAAAACAGCCTAATTATATTCAGTATCCCTTAAATTAAATACTGTTTCGAAAATTTCATTCATCAGGAACTTAATTCTACAACAAAGCGCAAATCTACAAGGTATCAATCGCTGAACTCGCAGTGCATAAAACTTCTGCCCGAGAAACAAAAACTGCAGTATAAACTGAACGCGAACAATAATTTTATCTATGTCCATAGATTCTGTGAATCAAATAAGTTGCTCATGTCACTATACAACAGATAATCGCTTTTCACTGCAGCGTCAAACTTGATCCGCTTTTTGATGACAAAATCTATGTCCGTTCTGAGCGAAACAGTTTCGCCTCGCAGTTTTTTTTATAGTCCGTATTCCAACCGCCATTTTACAACCGGATCGCAGTTAACTGGCGCAATCGGTGACATCTAACGTTTCACTGCTCGCCATATTTCTCCAATCAAGTATTCGTTGTTCGAATTCCAGCGAAACTATAGGAAGGAAGGGATCGAGAAACGCGTCCGAACATTTACGCTCTGCGAAAGCGGCAAAGCCGTTTCGGCGATATTCGACGGTCGATTGATAGAATTCTCCAATAGCGTAATTGCTCTTTCATCGCGGCGAAAAGATAAATTTTTAAGGTATTTGCGGAACAATTGGATTCGATCCACCTCGTGTATATAGATACAATCGAGGGGGAATATCTTTGGATTATTTAAGAAATTAAACCGTTGTCCTGCGTCAACCGTTTCCCTTACTGTTCCGATTAACACTAGAACTAACGAACCCTAAACAGGACTTATGAATATTTATAACGTTGCCAGAATTGGATTTATTTAAACTTTGTACAATTTCTATTATAATATATGCTTGAATAAAAATGATTATCTAAACATTTCTCATGGAGATATTTTTATAATATTAGGAATTGTAGAAGGAAAAATTAGGAACCAGTCATTTTGACCAGTTTGATAGTTCTAGTGTTAGATCAGAATCGTTTTCCTTTCAACGACTGCGTATACTGCTGGACAAAACAATAAGGCACTTATTGGCACGATTTGCGTAATAGTAATGACCCCAAATTAAGTAGAAACTTCCAACGTGGAGCTTTTTTCTCGTGCGGAAGATTGAAGCTCTGTTTTATTTCTAACAGAATGAATTCTGGAAATTTCGGTAAATTCTCTCACATTGTCCCCCAGCTTGTAAACAGAAATGGAGAATTTTGAAAGTGCAGATACGATTATTCGAGCCTCGCGACTATAAAAACGAGTCGCGCGGAATTTACTGTATATAGACATATTGGATCAAGGTTTAGTCCACTTTTAGAAGACGTAATTATTAAATTTTGAATCTTTAGTCTCAAGATCCTTTTTCACTTTGAAATGCGTTTATACAAACGCCTACTCGCATAGAACTGTACACTTCAACGTTCTGCAACAAACTAATTCAAGTGTCTCAATATTTTGTCTACTTGAAATTAATAAACAATGAGTCTTAAAGACTACAGTGCCATATACAGTGTCAATTTATCTGCATCATTACATTTGTTACGTGTAAGACAATGCCTTATCATTTTATACACTAATCTACGAGCAAAATCGGGGATAGAGGGTTTTTTTATTTCCACGTCACTCAGTGCCACGATCTTCCTGCT
>CM052153.1:12721748-12735625 GCA_028455555.1 Augochlorella aurata
GATATATGTATTTTGAATTTTTAAATTGAAAATATAGAATCACCATTTTTTGACGTTTTATGTTAAAAACGAGTAAAAATCATATAAAACTATAAGAAAACGAATACTAAATGTAATTACAAATTAAAAGAAATATAACAAAAGATTAATTTGATATTTCATATCGCATTTCTTTAAAATAGTTAATTTTTGCTTTCTTTTCCCAAACTTTCGTATATAATACAAAATGCTTCAACGTACCCCTACCATTATATTATTATGATTATTATTATTATTATCACTATTATATTATGATGCGACCGAGATGCTACTATATTTTTCGGAGTTATAAACGCGGTTTTCTCTTTCCTGCGCGTTATCGGAACCTCGTAGAAAAAGCTGAAACGTAAGGAAAGTGATACGGACAGGACAATCGCCGGTATCAGCGGGCGTGATAGAATTTCAGGTTTGCGGAGTGTCCGTTTCGAAATTTATTGGCTGTATGTGCAAACGCGTGGTGGCCTCGAAAAAATACACACAGGCGAAAAGGAATAATCAACGAAAACGGAATTGCATTTCGCGTACGGTTATTCCAGCGCTATTTTTCTTTGCGTTCTTTGCCTGTCATTCGGACGCGTAGATCCGTATACTCCGCAAACGGAGACAGATGTCGCTTTGTAACTGTACGTTCGCCTATTGGCGAATTTATTGACTTTTTATCGAGCACTCGTCGGACTCGTGACGTATTCTTCTATTATGTATCACTCCATTTTATCGACCACAACGACCTTTTATGTTACCGATTTTTCCTGATTGCGACTCGGAATCTATCCGCCGACGGTGTAATTTTCGATCATCTCAACGCTTATGTCAATAACTGACCACTCGCTTTCATCGAGCTGCTTAAAATTTTGATACGGCCGCGTTGGTTCGCGGGAACTGCTGTAGATCCCAAATATTTGGACAATTTTCTGCTGATTTATATTCAGATCATAATTGTACACGTTGGTACTGATATTTGGAGGACGACATTGTCTATTCTTATGTAAAAAATATTAATCTCGGAATTTGTTTTGTTTTAATACAGCTGAATCAAGAAACGCTTTTATAATAATAAGCATTATTAGCAAGAGCTAGTAAATGTAAACGAAGAGGAATGTTTTGTAAATTAATACACTGTTCCTCATTTCATGGAAATGTAGGCCATGAAGTTAAATATAAAAATAATAAAGAAACAAAGACGATGAAGTAAAGAATTATTACCTAAATTCTCACCTTCATTAATTATTTGTCGAATGTCTGAATTTGGGACATTTTTACATCGACGATGAAGTTTTTTATTATGAATATAGAATTATTAATTATCATCAGTGCATGTTTTATTGTTATAATTATAAATGACATATCTCTGGTATTTTACATCTTTATATATTCAGTTATCTATTCATTATTTTCATTGTTTTATTGAATAGATGTGCATCAATCTGAAGTGTCTAATTATTATTAGAATCGTTTATTACTATCTTAAAATCGTTCATTACGATTTTGTCAACACACGTTTCTAGTTCATTTTCCACTTGGGCTCCAGCATTGTTCAAATGTTTTTGTTGTATTATTTATAGCGTTTTCGTGTGGTGAAGGTTTGGGGATTTCATTTGTTGGTTGACGTGCAGTTCCCCTTGTAGCTTGATCGGCCAATTCGTTGCCTGTTATTCCCCGATGGGATTGTAACGTAACCATGCAGTACCTGCACAGTCGTTACTATTTTCCAATTCGGTGTAACATTTTCGTATTAGTTCGATTAACTGTAGTATTTTTATTTTCAATACAAACGTTGCGTCAGTACTGAAATTGTACTTAGCGGACCGGTGTGTATCATAGACTTTTCGATTTAGTATAATCCTGTTAATTGCTTTTAATGTGAGCTATTAATTCATACAAACTGTTGGATATTTTTCTGAACATTACACTAACTATGGTGTAGTATGTTAAAAGTTCGCGAAAAAATTGAGCAATTTAAACATAATAAATGAAACAAGATATATTTAATGCTAGAAAAATTTGGTTACAGAATTTTAAATAATCTTAATTTTTGTATTAAATTAAAAGTCAATTATCAATATTTTTATTACTATCTGTTGTCATGTAATTGATGATTAACAATTTTTTGAGTAAACATCTTCACAAACATTTTACTTTACACCATTTGTTTCCTATTGTCTTTTATGATCATTTCGTTTTTTCACACATTATCGATAAACTCGCTAAGAAATTGTTCAAACAAAAGTTCTTCAGTGATTATATGGTAACAAATTGAAATTATAATATTGATAACAAACTTTTTATTTAATACAAAAGATTAGGTATACGTAACACTATACACTAATCCATCCATGAGGAATTTATTCAATACATTTGTTATTTTGGACAAATATTACAATTAAGATAGTTAAAAATCCGAATGAACGTATTATTTAGTGCACCGTAAACCTAGTGTTTAATTTTTTTGAAAATAAAATCGCATATTTTTGGTCATCGATTGATAGATCTCCATAAGCTCCTTAAGAAGATATTTCTATTTTCTGTCATTTATTCACACAGACAAAATCCCATTATTATTCAATATAGAAAGATATCTGTGCATTTGCGATTGAGAATATTTACTGGAGAAGAGAGATACAAGATAAAATTGATAATAAAATACAAAGTTGGTCGTAGATTGTAGGTTCGGTTCCTGAAGGAAGAGATTTCAGCTCCAAAAAGTAATATTAGAGAACCCGGTCAAAAATCGAGCAATGTGCGACGTTAAAAAAATAAAGGAAAAGAAAATGCGAGCTCCACCCTAATATTTCAGTTGTTGACACAAGTTTTAAATTCGCATGTTGTTTAGCGCTGTGTCCCGTTGCCGGTGAGCAGTCGATAAGATGAAAGTTTCATCCGGATGGTATTGTTCGATTCCACGCACAAACTGACCCGCGTTAGACTTAAATCCATTTCATTGGTTCGCCGTTATTGAAATTATAATGCTGCCCCTCGAATTTCACGAGTCACGGAATTACGCATTGTTCACAGATTTTAATTATTCTGGTAGTACGTGAAATCATTTTGCACGGTTAATAGATTCAAAATCCGCGGAACGAGGCGCGGGATAACGATTCCGTGCTTCTGGTATGACGATAACTTTTTTATTGCCGCGTTTTTACCGTGTGTGTAGCAACTTCATGTTGCTTATTCAGGAGCCCGACGCATTACGCCTATTTAAAGGAAACTGCGAGCACTAATGTAAATTGTAGAACAGTGAATGCGTTTTGATATTCTTTATATGTAGAACGGAATGAAGCAGCTGGCTTTTTGCTTTTCGCATACATTTTTCGCGATCAAATTATCGACGAGAATTGCATTATTTAAGGTTTCCTGCGACGAGGCTACGCCAGCGAGCTTTTTAAACAATACCTACTCTTCTAAATATAAAATCGCTATCGGATGGGACTCGGAGGAAGAAAATGCTGAATGGGCTCCGATAAATTGCGACTGGCGTATTGATTTTGCAATACGTATGAAATGAAATTCAAAAAATATAACGAAGTATGATTCCGGATACTGTTCGGTACGTATCGTGGAAGCAGAGAAATAGAAGACGCGATCGATAGAAGAACATTTTGAAATATGGTACTGATCTAACGAAATATCAAAGCGCATACTTCCTCGAAATCATAGTATGTAGTTATCAGACAAAATATTTTACTTCCAGTTTCGTGTTTTTATGTCTTGAAATAATCACATTTAATTTTCTTAATTATAGTAGTTGAACCTCGTCGATTTCTAAAATACGAAAGTATACATTATTTTGTATATTTTATTTTATAAAATTATAGTATTTATCAGAAAAAAATATATACAGTAACTATCTTAACCGATTTCTAAAATACATAAATTGTATATAATTTTGTTTCGTTTTTGAAATATTCAAATAATATACTTCGTAAAAATAATATCATTTAACAGATAAAATATTCTGTGAACAAACAAACTAGTTTCGTATTTTGTAATTGATTATTATTGAAACGATAAAAATGTATTTTCATTGGAAGTGATTTAACATATTTCTTTATTCAATCACATATTGTAGTAAAAGCAGCACGAAATCTAAATAAATTAATTCATCTCATTTTCGAAAAGCAACACAGGCTTACTTTTGACATTTAAAAGCGATTAACGTGTGTTGTTTCGTAAAAGTTGCAATACTGAATATCTCTAGACTTTTTGTGCATTTTTATTTTAATATCTATTTTAATTAAGAAATTAATTTATTATTACAGATGAGAGTGTCTTTAGAATTTCAACAATTTAAAAATAAATGATGTGAAACTATATAGAATCATATATTGTATGGTGTAACATTATAAAATTAAATATTATGCAGCATGATATGGAATAAAATTACAATATTGTATGGAGTAAAATTACAATATTATATATTACACAGTATAAAATCGTTATACAGCATTACTTATACAGCGTAAAATTATGAAATAGTTTCTTATGGATAAAGAAAATTACTCGCAACCGGTTCCAGCCAGAAAAAACTGGGGTGTGAAACAACCGAAGTGTCGAGAAGAGGAATATCCGTGAATAGATTGAATAGCCACGATTGAGAAATAAAAACAAGTTCCGTGTAAAAGTTTTAGACGAGCAAGACATTCCGACGGATTGAATATTTCAACCGGGGGTTGTTTCTTGCCCCCGACCCCTTAAACGACTTCTGGGCAAAGGTGAGGCACAGAATCGATGCCTACTGCGAGAGGTCCTTTTGTCGAAAGGAAAAGAATCGACCGTCGGATTGTTGGTTTGCCGGACGGCTGGTCCACCAGGTGCACTGCCCGGCTGGTCGAAAAATTCTTTTTCCCGAAACCTAATATCCGTAAGTGACCGTCGCTTGTAGGCCCACCTGACAAAATGGACCGTTCTCGATCGCGCTGCAAACCTAAAAATCGGCATAATACGAAAGCTGTGCGTGCAGAGGCGCGAGGACGACGGCTATTGTATGGCCTCAACCATAAATCATTGTCGCGTTCTCTGTATTTCAGCGTTTTTCGAGCTACAAAGCACCTCCTGCAACCATTGACATTTAACATCGCCTCCTACGACACTTACATCCCTTTTTTAGAAAAATATTTATTGGAAAAATTCAGTGAAAGTAAAATGCTATTGGAACCGAAAATATATATCTTTATCTTGACAAAACGTTAAACGAAGATGACAAAGCAAATCTTAATAAATTAAACGATCGAGTGACACTAGACTGCGAATTTGATACATTTATGGTAAAAATAGGCGAGTAATGTTTGTTGCGTACGAACTCCGCGGAATATAATTTTCAACATTCAAAATCTGTCTCCGGGCGCACCAAGAATTTTTACAGCCAGAGAAAATGATAGATGGGCGATCCGTTTACACTAGGGGCACGCGCTAAATAAACACCCACACACACGCAGGATAGTCTGACTGGCGCCACACCAGGAACCTCGGGACCATCCGCGGAAAAACTCCCACGGATTAGTTACGTAGGCCATACCCCCACTACCAGGATTTCCCGCAGAAATCAAGTATAAAAAGGCCCAGATTTTCTCCAACAGCGGGCAGTATCCCTGAGAATTTCGAAGAGCTAGTTGTCACTCTGCACAAAGTCTCTATCGTTTTCTCATTAGGCTAATACGGAAAATCCTAAGTATGTATCCCGGGACATACTGACCCCCGCAAGATCTCAGTGCGTGAAAAACGAGAAGCTGGACCTTAGGGCTCCGCGACACAACCTTACACTACCAACAATTGTAACAGACCAAGTTGTAATATATCCTATTTTATATTTTTAACCAAACCTAGAGTTCGGTTCATTACTACCTTATCCTACATTCGATTCCAGTCACTGGTATTAGAATCCACCAAGGTGCGCCTTTGCCGCTCGAGGTGCACCGAACAAAAGTTACGAGGCTAAGAAATCCAACTACCTATCCCCTCGTAGGGCCCGACGGTGAAACAAACGTCGGCTCATCTACGAGTTACCTTCCTGTGGGTCCCGGTGGCGAAACAAACACCGGCTCGTCCACGCTCTCCTTTCATTGTGGGTCCCGACGGCGAAACAAACGTCGGCTCGTCCACAATTCTTAAAATCCTATTTCCCTAACCGACCAATTAAAGAGGAGAAACGAATCCTCGGTCACGCACGATTGCCTTAGCCCTCGGCTCGTAACACGTTTAAAATAGTAAAAATATTCAAAGGAACCTAGAATGTTGGTGTACTAATTTCAACTTATTAGAATTATTAAAGGAACAAATTTTGTTATAATTTTATTTCGCAGAATGTTCCATTGTTATTAATGCTACTCGAAACTCAAACTAAAAGGAAATCTTTTTTAACGGTTGAATATATAAGTCAGTGGTGAAGTTCGGTCGTCAAACTGTATCAGGTAAAATAAAATGCATCGTTTTATGTGATACTTCTGGTGAATCGAGGTATGAATAGTTTACTGTTTTAGTAGCACAGATAGTATAAATAATGCAACACGTAATATGCGCATTCGATGTGAAAGAAATGAATAACCTATCTGAGAAAATACATAAAATAATGTACTATGCCCAGAGAAAAGATTATTCACTAGGAAATGAGTACGGTATTGTTCGAAAATTTAGCACACAATTAAACCAAGTCACATCTGTTCATTGTCGAGCTTGATGCATACGAGGCACGATGTAACTCAACCCATCTGAGGTTCTATTTTTTGTCGCGTTAATTTCACCACTTGCGGTTTCGCATTACCCTGCAATAGGATTGCCTTATTCTGATTCGCAACAGTTGCTTTTTCCACAGTTAATTTTACGTGTTTTGTCTACAGAAAATTGTTTTACATGTTTTAAATCATGGTTATTTTTCTATAATAACTCTATGACTAAATGGCGGACGCGACTATACTATATTAGTATCTATTATAGGTACACTATACCATATTAGAATTTTCATAAAATCATTCGGTAATAAAATGATAAAGGATCTAATAAGATTTAGTGTTTTCCAAAATCAATCAACTCTATACAATGATTTTATACGCAGTGGTGTAATTAATTACGACTCTTATAATATGTACAAGTAAAGTCATTCGAGAAGAATGACAATTTTATTCAAAATATGTATTTTATGGATGCAACAAATATATGCGCTCCTATAAAATGTTATACAATCTGGATTTGAGTATTCGATTAATCCAGTTTTCATTATTTTTTGTTTATTATAAAATAAAGATTCTATCTCGTTTGATAATCTAACGGATTAATAAGATTAAGATTTGCAAAAATTATATACCTAAAATATTTGATTTATAATCATCGGTAAGTAAGAAGATAACATTTTTCAATCTTCGATATACATATATACATACAAATGATGAAGATCGATAAATACGATCTTCTAACATTAACACGAAAAATGATTCTCTTGAAGCTTTATTTCTGTAATATTCTGATACCAAAACATTCTGTTATCTAAAAATTTTATTCAAGTTCTTTACTAGATGATAATGTACATTAATTAGATAATAGAACGTTCGGATACCAAAATATTGTAAAAATGAATGTTCGGGTAAGGGAGTCCCTACCTATCAGAAAAATATACATTCAGATTTTCTATGATTTTTATTGTAATATCCACTCGTGGAAGAGCATCTTCAAAAACCTTAATAAAACAAAGTATTTGAAACCTATCAATTCAACAATAATTTCAGTGTTAATCGATTGAACTGACAATCGAGAATTGCGTGTAGTATACACGAGCAGTAGACGCAATAATTGAACGAGTACTAAGATAGTTAAGATTCCAACATCGGAAAATTCGAACGGCAGTAAGAGCCCTAATCAAGTGTGACGTGGTGTAAGCTAAGCGAGGGTTCACGCAATAAACGTCCACCACCACTCATTAATTCTTCAGCACCCCTTCGTTTATTACACGAGCCCTGTAATTCCAGACGGAGAAGACCAATACGTTCCTACGACCGTGTTGGCATGTTTTAAATTCCTTTGTATCTTGACTCGTAAAAGTTTAAGCCGAGTCTCGTTATAGTCCGTGAACGACGTACAACACCGTCGCCAGGGTTTCAAATGCTTATATCACTGATGGTCTCTTTTTTTGCAAGCAGAAATGTAAAAAGAGCCTATTCAATTTCTGCGAATGCTCTTTAACCGGTGTTTGCAAAATTTGCTAATATTTTAACGAAATTAAAAAGTTTGCAAGCAGTCGCAATAAATTATAGGAAAATTCGATGTAACAGCAGAAATAATTTTACGCTCTCCATCGTGTTTGTTAGTAATTTATTTACTTACTTTTGCCGATTTGTTAGGGAGATTACGTAAAGCTTATTACGAAAATGTTCAAAGATCTTCTGGAGCAGAATAAAATTTTCAAAGTAGTATCAGTTAACTTGATTTTTTTAGATGTTTGAGGGACTAGTTTATGTTTAAACATTTGTTTTCAACAATTTTGATTAGTTGAAATGACAAAAAGAATAGAAAACTAAGACAAATAGATAGTTTTTTAACTTTTTGAACTCAGGAAAATAAAAATCAGTTTTTCATCATTTTTGACTCGATATGAAGTGCAATTTTTGACAAAAAATGTCAAGTATTCTCTAATACTTAAGTTCCTCTGATATATAAAAAATATTAAAATTATATAGCTCAATTTTGAAAAAGTTATTCCGTTTTCAAAAGTGTTCGAATACTTTCGCTATATTTATTTAATATTTAAATCAATCTGCAATGTCATTCTATTAAAATGGAGAATTTTCACAAGAAAATGTAACAACGAATCGCAATTTATTATTGAACGTGATTCCACGTTACGGTTTATTTCGTTTTTCATTTTCTGCACTTTTGACCATAATTCACATTTTGCTACATGTATCTTTTTTGCAAGCTACGGGAAATCTGACATTGCTGTCAATTATGCGCCTCTTTCAATAAACCGTAGAGTCACGTTCAAAAGCTTTTTCACACTTTGTTGAGGGCGCAACTGCGCTTTATTAACTCTGCGGAAGTCGCGGTGTATTTCAAAGGTGCGCAGGGGTTTTTCGCAATCATTGCTACGATATTAATTCTGGTAGAGAAAGTAACCGCAGGTACATAGGAAAAATGTTTGGTTTCGTTTAAAAGTATACGACCTATAATTAATTCAAACGATTTAATTATTGCTTCGTCACTGAGTACAATTTCTATAAAAATTGTCAAATCGGCTGAAACATCGAATCTAGATAGTTTTATTCAAGAAAATTATTGATTTATATATTGAAAAATTCTTACAAACATAGAGTAACAATTTCTAAACGCGTCTGTAACAAATTGATCTTAAAAATTGCTTGCACAGATAAATTTTTTCATTAGAATATACGTCATTTACTTCGGAACGATTTAAGAAAAATTATGGAAAATATGTTTTCCATCCCCTATTTTAACCCTGTTTCCACAGCACACGTTTTATGTAATTATATAATTATTTTAGAATAATTTATTCAAATAATTTTAAATATATAGAATAAATTATGACGAATAATGAATAATTGTTATTCGATTAAAGTGTTCGTTCGGATAATTATCTTAATTGAATTAATATTCTAATCAGTTTGAATGATGTCCAAGTCTGATATGTAGTAATCAATTGTGTTATTAAAGGCGAAATTGATAGCGTGTTTCATTGGTTTACTGGTAACATAACAGGAACATGTTTTTTCACACTGCTGCATATAGATCCGGCGCAGATCAGAACAATTTAAGTCGGGAACGTGAGATCCCAGCTAATGTTTCCAAACGCTCCGATGGAAGTTTACCGTTCAGGAACTTCTAAACTTTCTTTCAAGCCGTAAAATCTGATGGTTAAAGTTGACTTTGACCAACCGACACGAGGGACACACGGATACGCTACTTTCTAATGATTTTAAATATCGATAACGATCCGAATGGTACCACGATAAAACACGTTCTGCACAGAGCAGCCGTAACGAGATAAGAATACGCGTCATGTAAATTAGTGGAACCTGTACAGAGTTTAAAGTTCACGAACTAGTACTCCTGATGTCCAATTAAACACGTCAAGTGCCGAATATGAACTCTAAAAATTCCCACGATATCAAAGTCATTTATATAGTCGAACTGAAATTAGAAAGTTAAAATTTATCGTAGGAAATATTAGTTTAACTCTTTTGTAGTCTAAAAATCCTAAAGCATTTAGTTTGTTCGATATATTGCGATAAAAATGAATTTTCAAACCTAGTTAAAAATTAGTGTCGTCCATATGAGACCGACACGCATTCAACGTGTGTTAATTTTAAGATATCAAATACTATATCTATAATTAAAATAATATAATATCTGAAAATATATAAATCCCATATTTTAAATATACATTAAAAATATTTTTTGATAATACGTAAAATATATAGTATTATAGAAAGGAATGGTATTATAATCTAAAAAATTAAATCCGGTAAAATATGTTCAGATTAAATGCGACTGTCAGTGCTGCGCGTAGGAAAATATATTGTTAACATTTTGAAGCATTTAGCAGAATGTCTCAAGAAAAAATAAAACAAGAATAACGAAGATTATTTACAATTTAAAGTCATACGATTTTTCATGTTCTTTAAAATTAATTATCAAATGGTACGAATATAAAATTCTAACAAATTTTACAAAAATAATTATGGAAAAAATCTTTTCGTGATTAGCACACATTTTCGTTTTGCAATATACTGTTAACAAATGATCAAAATTATTTTTTTACCAACATGCTAAATAATTACGGAGAAATAACAAACGTTGCAGGATTTAAAAGGTAAAATTGTTGGATTTTAAAGTGAAGCACGTAACGGGGCCATAGTTGTCTGTTGCGTGCAATATATTTGCACTTTCGAATTCGATTACATTCTAGTCGTGTTACATCGATTCGCGTCTGCTTTACGCGTTACATTACCCGAATGTGGAACTAGTTTAATCAATTTAACCATTTCCGGTCGCACGTTGGGGTAGACTTGATGCTCAATTTTATGTCAATTACCACTCAAATATGCTAAACAAATTAGTGGATTGTCTAAACTCCGTACATTGTAAATTAAATTACTAAGTTTACATTAATATTGTATGTAAAATTATATATCACATGTTGAAGTGAAAAAAAAATATTATGCTATTATGTAACTACTTCAAATTAACTAGTGATATCGAGCACTGATTAACCCTAAGCCAGCCAACACTAAACTGTCTTTGTTCATAAGGATAACAAGATTGAATTTATTTAAACATTATTTAATCATTGTCTATGAACAAAACTTCATAATTTCATCAATTTTAACACTTTACTTGTTACATCCTAACAATCATTGTGAAATGGAAAATCAACAGGTGATAATTTGTAAAAAAATTGTTCACAACTGACAATAATTCCATTCATGACCCAACAAATTATTTGAACCAAAGGATTACCAAATAATTATTTTAAAACAAAATATCTAGCTTTCTCTGCACATAATTAATTAAAAATGCTATTAATAGGTAACCAAAGCGTTAAAATAAACAATATGAGTCCTGTCATTCTGACCGGCACGGTGGGTTTAGTGCTAAATGACATGAATGCAATTCGAACGCCTCGTTCACCGAGGCGAGCGAAGTTCAAAGGTCGCGTCGAACGTGAGAATAATGTGAAAATTTCAATGGTTGGGTCGCGAATCGAAGCAGCTTTTTCCGGCGTGTGACGTCCAACAACCATATTTTTCACTTTCCTCCGTGCCGATTAATTTTTTCGCACCCGAGGCTCAACGTTCGCCGCAAGGGCTCCTAACGTTACGCTTTTTTCGGCCGGAACTCTTTACCAGGAGCGACCGACCGCTCTCGCGACGCCAGATTTCCTCGATTGCTCGATAAATTTCCTTGGCAAAGGTTTGCTATTTTATGGTTGGTTCCTCGAACGCTTTCATTCCCAGCGGAAAAAGCACGCTTAAGAATGAGCGGTAGACAGGGGAGAGAGAAAGGACGGTGGTGAGAGTGGGCGGGAAGGGTGAGAGAGAGAAGAAGAATAAAAAAAAAAAGAAAGATTCTCGACGATTAATCTTCGTTCCTTTTGCCCGTTGTGCGCGGGCTTTTCCTTTCGAATTCACCCAGGCATATTGTATCCACGGTCGCATCATTTTCTCTTTTGCGGCGAGTCGGTTTCCATCCCTCCCTCTTTCTCTTTCTCTCTTCAACCCCTTAACCGGCCCTTGTATTATGCATTATGAGTTATTAATTATTTATAAGTGTACTAGCTAGTTGAAAGTTCTTCTCCATTACGCGCGTCGCGGAATATGATTTATCCGTCTACCTGACCTTCTCCTTTACCTTGGAAACTTTTATTTCGGTGTCGCATGTAATTCGCGTAATAACGGTTCCGCGTGGTCTATCCGCCGAACGAAAGCGGTTTGCCAGAATGAATGGCGGTCGTGCGTATTTGCATTTATATTATGTCGTATCTAATAACGAGCTGGAGCTGTTTAATGGATATTATTATATTAATTTCGTACGGAAACGAGGTCACGAGATGTTACATATTAGACAATGCACAGTGTGGTATTTGCCCGATTTCGCCGGCCAAACATATTTCTCTCTCTTAACATGTATAAAATATACCTACTAAATTGTTTTTAGTATTTTAACTTGTAAACAATAATTGCAAACGAATAAAAATGTAGAAAATATTCAAGATATTGCTTTTATTATTTAAAACAATAATTTTAAACATTAGAAAACAAATATTATTATTATTTGCATTGTGTTAAGGCCATATAATTGTTTATATAATAAACTATTACAAGGTATTATAAAAACTATTAAAAATCGAGAATTACACATCGAAATAACAAAAAGGGAAAGAAGTCGTTTTTTGAAGTAGCATAAATTGCAGTGATTTCTAATTTTAAAGTTATGATATACCATCGACGCATTTCGACATTACCAAAAAGATATTTTTGTCAATTTTTGGAGATTTTCGACCACTGTGCGATGCTACACTGAAACTTCGTAAACCTAAATGTTTAATTTGTATTTTAAGAATTAAATGTATTAAATTATATTGACGTTTTGTTTCTTTTTCTGTTGCAGGTAAGTTTGACTTTATGCAGTTCCTCAACGGGCAGATAATGGTTAAGTAATCATCGTATTGAATACTTTCAGTATTAAGTTAATTTCATTTTCGAGTATATTAATAATTGATACTGCCGAATCTAAGGCGCGCAATGGTAGATAAATTAATTTCCAAAAGATAACAATTCGAATTTTATTTTTCGTCGATACGAATATTTTCGGCCGATTTGTCAGACCCTTACTGTTACTTCAGTATTTTAATTCTATCATCATTTGTTACTTATTGTAGTATGAAATTGCTATATTGAATGCAACATATGTTATTCACAAGATTTTAATAACTGTAACAAACATAAACTGGTGGTTTTGTGAACATCATTAAACAACTGTGAAATTAATTCGCTTATCTTTGCACACAATACGAAATCACGGTGATTGTTATATTGCGGAAGTTACGTTGCTACAATATGCAGCGAGTATGCAAAATGTGTGCAACATGTATTCACAGTAAACGCAGGAGTTATAGCACACTGTAGCGGAAGAAAAAATCGCAGAATCGTGTTCTATTTATATGAAGTATAGGGTCATTATAAATTTTTGTTACAGTTTTAACAGTTGCATCTATATTCTACAACCTTGATAAAAATATAACGATACATCGTCGTAACAGCATAATAGTTGTTACGTTTTACACTTTTGAGATTGAATATATATATATATATATATATATATATATATATATATAT
>CM052153.1:12745188-12801252 GCA_028455555.1 Augochlorella aurata
CAATCACAGAGCAGTTCAACAGAAAGACACGGCAAGATAACGGGGAGAAGATTTGCCATGGCGCTACGTCAGAGCGGCCGATTTGCATAAATAAGGCGAGCGGCGTCGGTGTCGGCGTCGGCATCGGCGTCGGCGTCGGCGTCGGCGTCGGTGTTCCATCAGGTATTATGCTCTCAAAATGCATCGAATACGGAGAGTAGTCATGCATCGGCGATGAATGCACCGGCCCCTCCGCATCCATCCACGTATGCGTCGCGGTTATCCGACAGCCGGTCGTCGGCGTCGGTGGGAAGAAAGAGAGAAAGAGGCGGGGGTTGGAACACGGGCGAAATACCTGACCATGATAAATGCCCGACGCACATCACTCTCGCGACGCACGTCGCTCGAAACGGCTACAATGCAGCCTCGTGCCTATTATGCTAAAATGCAATCTCCTGATAACCACAGCGGCGTCATTGCGGAGCTTAATCTCACCTATCTGTACAACCGGCGTAAGAGAGGGAGAAAGGGAGTGAGAGAGAAAGAGAGGGGGGAAAGGGAAACAAAATGGGAATGAGAGACCGGGCTCACGGTGATTCGGGATAAAGAGCGGGATCGGTGATAGTGGCTGGATGAGAGTTCGTTTCAGGGAGAAACCGAGCGGCCAGAAGGAGAAAAAGATAGCGAGGCCTGATGACGAGGAATAGAGGGTGAATGCTAGGAGAGGGAGCGAAAGAGAGAGAGAGAGAGAGAGAGAGAACGAGCGAAAAAGAGAGAGAGACGAGGGTGGAAAATGCTGGGAGAGATAGAGCCGGACAATGCTGGTAGAGACTGAAGAGATACGAAAAGAAATATATTCCACGATCGATAAGCGTCCGGTCCAACGTCAAAGCACGGCTGTGTGGGTGGACACTGGTGTGCCTCAGATCTTCCGATAAAAAAAAGGGAGGAACGGCAATCGACGTATCATTTCGAGGGTGTGGAACCAGTTTCGAATCTTTCTTGCTTACAAGTGGTCGTTTCGGTGTCCCAATCACAGGCCGACGCGGGGGTGGGTGCACGTGTAGCGATTAGAGTAACTAGCTCCCGAGGGAGCGTTGTTGATTGTTTTATCTTGATTACCGCGATAAGACTCCGCGACGGTGGCTGGCGGTTCGAGAGTTTCTTGGTACGACCTGGGGAACGATTCGATAATAGTAATTCTAGCGAATTATTCGATCGATAGCCGGCCGATAAATTGTTCGCCGAATGTTTGTTTTTAGCCGATGCCAGCTACGGCGATAGGGGAACGCGGTGGGTTGGAATAAGTGGCTTGTTTCTAATCGATCGGATACTTGAAATTAGAGACATGTTTAAGTAGATCGAACGCGCAAATGGAGAAACGTTTACTTTGCCGATGAGAGACTTTTTGAAGTGAGAATACGGTGGACACGTTGTTGGTTTTTATTGTACAAGTGTGTACGTTAAATAGTTTCTACATAAATATAATGTACTATATATTTTACGTATATTTTTTTATCGTACTGCATTATTGTACTACAGATTTATACGTCAATGTACACTTAATGGTTTTTACATAAATATAATATACTATATGTTAACTGCACGTTTTGCAGTTCTGTTTGAAAGAATTTGCAGAAATATGTTACACACATTTTTCATATTAGTGAAGATTTATGTAGGGCTTCATATACGATTTTTTAGTAAGATTTGTCAACAAATAATTTTGAGTTAAAAAATACACTGACGATATTTAAAAATTTTGTTTACATAGATTTTTCAACCTCGTATTTGAGTTTTTTTGGAAAGGATCGTCAAATATTTTTATTACGAGTTCTCTATCGTACACTAAAAGCGCATGAAAATTGATGTATGTTAATTGAGAGACATTTGTGTAATAAAATAGATGAATTGGTAGCAATTTGTTTTTCACTATACTTCATGCAGGTTCGATAAACTTTGTTTAAAATTAAGACTATCAGAAACTTCGAAAATGTATCTGCGGGACTTTATTTTATTCAGTACTTTGATCCATTTAGATGCAGACTATGATAAAACTCAGTTGAAATACCAACAAATGCATTTTTGTAATTTATATAATACAATGCAATTCAATTAGTTTCTACCACCAATATTCCTATTGTTAAATATGTATTTATTATACATTATGTTTCGTAAATATTTTAAAGATATTTTTGTACTTTATATACTTATTTGTTTGTTTTATTTTTTAGTAGATTATTACCATCCAAAATCAATTTAAGGTTCTCTTAATTGCATTTTATCATCGTCGATTTTTATACAATCATGTATTTTAGTACGCCTTTCACATTATGTGAACTTAGAATTTATTATTAGTTTCACTATGTAGTAGATAGTTCCTATCCAAATTCAATTTAAGATTGCCTTAAGTTTACTGTATCATCGTAGATTCTTATACCGTCACACTATGTACTTACAATTTACTTCCTATTAGCTCCACTTTGTTGTAGATTTAATATCGTTTAATATTAATTATAAATTAACAGAAGTAATAATTTATAAGTTTTCCTTGAACTAAAAGTCGGTCACTCTGTCAAATGTGTGTAAACGGTTTCTGTGCTTTAACTGTATCATAAAAAGTAACAGGAAATTTCTCCTTGTGTAATAATAAAGTTTACATTGTCCGATCAATAAAATCGCAGGAATTACTGTTGTCGCCGCACAAAACTGTTCGCTGAACGGCGAAAATTATTTATCGGTCACTATGTTTCTGTAGTTTAGGACACTTGTTATATTTGCCGTCCGTGTTCCAACGATGTCTCGCTGAAATTCAATATAAATCCACGTTCCGAGTTTTGTCGCCCGGAAAGGCCATTTAAAATCCGCGGGTTTGCGAAATTTATAACGCTACAGCGTTTAAGTCGTTGCATTATTGCGGCGGTGGATAAACTCGAAATAAACATGTCTGTCTGTCTCTCCCTCTCTCTCTTTCTCTCTCTCTCTCTCTCTCTCTTTCTCTCTGCCTCCCTCCCCCTCTCCCTCACTCTCTTCGCAACTCGACCGTGCTGCACATATACTGCACTTTTTAACATTTACCTTTGTAAAACGGAAAAATACGCGAGTTGCGGCGAACATTCGCGGCTTGTAACCTGGTTGCGACTGATATACACTACCGCGCGAAAGTATCCGTACACTTACAAAATGTGTAGTTGCAACGCACATATGTTACACAAACATAAAAAATTCCGATGTACACCATTCCTTATTGTTCTTTAACACGTTCTGTGCCACGTGCACCACCTATGGTACGTTCTTACATGTTTATTTAATGCACTAAAAAAATAGTTTATAACAAATTCAGAACTAAAGAATTCCTTTCCGCTACAAAAATGGGTCGTAATAAAATATATATATTATTACGACCCATTTTTGTGGTGAACATGAATAATAATAAAAATATATAGTGGATATAGTTGATAGACTTCAATTATGTAATTTTATTTTCATTAAAAAATTTGTACATGAAAACAGATTTTGCTGTTCCTCGATAGTATACGTAATAGTAATCATTACGAACGATGAGGTCATTTTATATAGTTTCCCTGCAAACTTAAACCACTAGATGACAAGAAAGTGTTCAGGTACTTTTGAGCAGCAGTGTAGGTACGTCAATAAAATACAGTCGGAGAACAAAAACGTTCAACAGAGCATTCCATAATCTTCTTTCAAACGTAATCGGCTTAGCCACGCATTATTTTGACATTTATACGAGCCCATCTTGGCAAATTTTATCTAGCGGCCGCAACTTACTTAAAATTTGTATTAGATACATTTAATCGATATTATTCTAGGACATAGATGAAAGTTTGGCGGATTCTCTTCCAACGAATCCTAGAATCATTATCATTCAACTGTTATTAAAACTTCAGCAAAATCAACTAGAGTTTAAATCCCCCTAAACATTAGTTTTTGCGAAAACGGCGAACAAAATGGACGAAATATTCACGGTTCCGCGCGTGTCGCGGAAAAATTTGTAAGAAGCGTACAGTCGAAAGTCCAGACATGTGTTGAACAGTGTAACAGTGGGGGAGCTGTTGCAATTTAGGATGCGTTTCGCCGGTACAATGGATAAAGAGTCCTGGACGTACAAAGGCTTTCCATCGTAGATTTTTTGTCCCCCGAAATTCAGGCAAAGAGATAGCCAGGCGTGGTTACGTTTCTGCTTCGTTTCACGGTTGAAAAGTGCGAGAGCCGATAAGCAGCAGCAGTGGCAGCAGCAGAGTCTTTACGAGGACCAGGAAAAATTGTACAGTCAACGCGGATGATCGCCGGGAGAGAGTTAGTCAATGGGTCAAAAGGAGTATTCCTTCTGCCTTCGCAGCTACGGAATCGTTCGACGTTTAGCTCTCTTCGGAAGAACATTCGGAAAGTTTAGATACCTCTTCGGGATCCTCTTCCAGGCGAGCGAATAAGCAGGTATTAAGGGCTTAGACCACAGATCGAATTCGGAGTACCCATACCTGCAATCGCGCGCGTCGTGCCTCTTCGTTCTTCTTTCCAGTTCTAGCGCTGCCTTTCATCTCCGTTGCACCGATCGACGAGAATCTCTCTCTCTCTCTCTCTCTCTCTCTCTCTCTCTCTCTCTCTCTCTGCTCTTCAAGCTCTCCCACCGTTCCTCTTTCTTCCGGTTTCTCTCGTTCGCCAACGCCCTAGACGGCAAGCACCACACCGGCGAGAATGTAGGGTGGTCGGACTAGGCGAGGTTAAGTATCGAGGATCGTCGAACTGCTCAACCAGCTTCGTGCCAAAAGCGAAAGGGGACTTAATGGAGGATCATCGTCTGATTTCGTGTAAGTTTCATCGGTGAGCGTCTGGCCCCACCGAGAGCTTGTAATTACGTTCGCGCGGCCTGTTCGATCGGTTTTTCGTTTTCGTTCGATCCGAGTTTTGATTGCGAGAATCGTGTCCGACAACTTGACCGGTAATTAATTGTCCCCTGACTTGGCCCCCGCGAACTCGCCGACTAATGTGATAATAATATTGCGTTCCGGTCTGTAGCGGAATACATTAACGACGATGCTAACGTTTATGTGAATGATTAACTCGCCGATTGTCACCAGCGTTGCAGTCGTTTTATATGCGCATTAATTTAGTCGACGCGAACTAAATGATATCAATGTCAATTGTTACTTTACTCGATTATGTAGCTTATGTAGTTTATTGGGTTTCTTTAGCTTTCAGAAGCAGTTTTGTAGAATTGATTAATTTAATAGTGCATTCATGACAAAATTTGATGGGTAGAATTGGAAACAATGGAAGATTAGAAGAAATTCGACTTATTACAGAAACAAAATTCTACATGACTCATTTGTCTTACAAATGATGAAGAAAATATTTATTTTGCATAGAAATTATCGCAGTCTTTATACGATATCAAAATTATTTTCGTTAATTGCAACAAACATGTGCCGAACAGAAATTTCTTTCATTAATAATTTTAATATTTTCATTGTTTGAAATTTCTCATATCCATCTTTGCCGTAAATACATAAGATGACTTAATGATTTACATTTTTTAATGATTTATTAAATGATTTATACGTACATAAAATTAGTCTTTAAAGTTTAATGGAAATTTGTGACTAGAAAAACTCAAAAAATTGTGCGAAACATATTCTTGCATTCTTGTCCTATACATATGTACATATATTCTTGTATTTATTTGCCATAAATAGAAAGAAAAAATGAATCAACTCTTGGGAAAATATTTAACGATGTTTCTAAAGTTGCCGGTTTTAAAAACTCGAGTTTCACTTCATTCTTTTAAAATTGATCAATTTTTGGAGATGAAATATTGTCCATGACAATCAACAAAAACTGTAGACTATAAAACAAATGGAAAATCTGTTGCGTTAGAAACTGCGGTGCGGTGTATTATAGATAGTCACGCAAAATTTGGAGTACATGGGTTGTGAGTAATCGCGAGCACTCTGTACATATACTGGCAATGTGGTTTTGAGAAAAATGCGTTGGAAGTTTGAAACAGCGTTTGAACTGTCAGAAGCAATAAATATTTCATTCTATCGTGAATTATCGGTTCCGTACAATAAATCTTTGTAACTTGAAAGAACCTCACTGACCAATAATTTATTGAATCTGCGTGATGTTTTAGTTTCTTCTTCTACGCCCGTTCTATCCGCGAATTACCATAAACAACTTTTTAACTATTTTCTGTTAAATATGGACAATGTGGAGGACATTTTTTTATTAAAAAATAAACTTTAGACAGGAGGTTTAAAGAACTTGTATAAAGACATTGTTCTCAAACTTACATAATATTAGTAAATATACGTAAAATTAGTAAACATACATAAAATTGGTAAACTGACACAAAACAGTTACACTATTACTTAACATTTAATTTAAAAATTAAGTTCGACTTATTTTGCTATTCTCTTTGATAATGGTTTTTTAAATCTAATATCACTATATTCTAAAAAGTAACATTTATGCATAAAATCTTTATGCCGTATTAATGTCGCAGACGGAGAAAAATGTTTATCCTGGTTTTTTATTTGCCAAATGCGAATACGCGCGCAAGCATGTCAGTTTAATTTCGTGATTTTCGACGGCTAGCGTTGCGCGAGCATGTGTGGGAATATCAAACTCGAATTCGTGCCATAGTGACCGAATCTCGCTCGACAATCAATGCACCGCCAGGACAATGGTACACGATACAGGATGCTCGAAATGATTGAGGTTAAGTGTCGGAGATGGTAAAACTACTCGACCAGCTTCATATCTAAACGGAAAGTGTGTTTAATCGAGCGTCACGAGACAAATCGATGCAGAAATTCCGAATTATCATAAAATATAGCATTACGTTGAAATTACGACGCTGTTGAGAATTTTGTTGATTCGATAAAAATTTCTTTTCAAGTACTAGAAGTAATCGTTACCTGAATTTACATACGTACATGTACATACATATTGCAAGTATTCTATTGTAAGTGTTCTATTGCAAGTTTCTGAGCACATGATATTAATTTATAAACATCATTGCGATATTTACGTAGTCTTAACTTTCATTTGTTATACTCTACATTAAAAATTTGTTATTTCTACATTAAAATACATAGAAGTCGCACAACTATATTACAAAAAGACATAGTTGCGATAGAAACCTGGATAAAATGAAATAAAATCAAAATGTTACAGCTGTCTGGGTTGATTCAATAAAAATATGAGATAATTATGAAGTTCATTGAGTAGGTACAATATTACCGAATGTCGTAGTACATTCTAGATACTGACAGAGTTAATAATACTACACTGGCGAATTCGTACTTTAATTTTATCTTTAACGAAGACTTTTTCCAAAGAAACACTTGAATAAATTGCTTTATTTAAGCTGACGTAATAATAAAAATGGGAAGAGGTCACTCTTGTAGAGCAACACACATTACTGTCACTGTCACGGCTAAGTAGGTTTAAGGTTAATCCATTAATCACATTATTTAATTTGCGGTATTTATGAAAAATTTATGACTAAATTTATGATATGAATATAAGTTTATATTTTATATACGTGCGTTTATAATCCATATCAATTTATCAAGTCAAAATAACAGTAGTTATACTTTTTAATTTTAAGCTTTTATTTCTATATTCTGTCGTCCTCTATCCCCACGAATTCCATTTGTTATCATTTGTTCAGCTTTTCTTACTTGTCCGTTCGACGGTTATCACTTTCTATTCTAGTTTTGTGGCACAAAGGGTTCGTCCCGTTAAAATATCGTAAATAAACACTGAGAAATAAAACTACATAAAATAAAGTATGTACAAGTAATATAATCTTAAACTAATGAAGACGACACTAATAAAAATTATATATTTCTCCCACGTTGGATTCTCATCTCAGTCAGCAGTGAAAAGGATCCATACTTCTATGAAATCCATCGCGTTCGATAAAAAATTCCAATCTCGCCTAGTTTACACAGTTAATTAATTGAGACAGAAATCTGCCGCTGTAACAAGAGCCCATTTAAACAGCAGTCAGCAGAGAGCAGTTAGAACGCAGCCTTTCAGCGGCGCGGCGCTGCGCAGCTCGCAGCCGAGGCAAATAAAGCTTCATTATCGTCGACCGTTCTCCAGCGAGTGCAAGAATGCATCCGCCGCAATCCGGCGTCGAATTAGCCGGTTACCCGGCGATGAGCACCGGCTTAGGCTGATCTCCAAATTTATCATCGTCCGTCCCGGCCATCCCTCTTTTTCCGGGCGCTATCACTTTCCCTTAAACGGCGCATCAATACCTCTCAAATGCGCTTAACGGGAAATCGTGGCAGGCGTTAAAAGAAGATGGCAGCCAACCCTGCCACGTTGTGGAAGTGGTTTGGCGACGAGCGACGGCCGACGGATAGAGGGTGCGAGCGACGGATATGGCGAGGCGACCAGAGGAAGCCGTGTGTTCAAGGGTGAAGTTTAAGACGTGGAACGGAGACGGGTTCACCGGGACGAGGTTAGCGTAATCCGCAAAGCTCATCGTGTAATTTCCCATAAGACCACTGGAGCTTGTACTTTGCTTTTGTCAAAAGTTTTCCGCGGGTGTCCTCTCGCCCCCGTATTCGCCATTTCGAAGCTACTTTGAGGCTGAATCTATGATGCCAGCGTTCCGAAAGTATCGCGCGGCCAGATTTGGGCAAATTTTATTCGATTAACCAGTGAACTGTGGCGATCTCTTTGCAAAGCGCCCACCAGTGTGTGTCGCGGTAATCATATTCATTTCGTCTTGACATCTAAACATTTTAAACATATTAAAATTTACGAATATAATTTAGTTTTTGCCAGAATTATCAAATATCAAATTGTAACAAAATTTTATGTATGACGGATATAATTGTCATGACATAAAATTCTGCCACATCTCCATGACGGATATAGTCGTCAAACATACTTAACTGGCTGACGAAAAATTCATATATTCTCCCGATTTATTCGTAAATAACGACTAATGATCTTAGTCGAAGAAAAATTATTCGTTGCTTTCGAATAACTTCGTTTATTGACAGCTTCTATCGTGAGCAGCTTTCTTGATTGAACTTATCGTGGACGCGTTGACTCTCGCGAGCGCCGAAATATTGCTGGTCAAATTAACACTTTACCGACTTTATTCGGTCGTAAACGTTTCTGTTTTTATAAGTTAATTAAATCGACTAACATGTTTATATTTTCATAACATTATTTATTTTATTAATCTCGAAAGCTATCTAATATTTAAAAAATTATATAATAAAATTGGAGCTTATAGTAGCTCAATGTAAAATTTTAGTTTCTATTTTTATTTTATTTATTTTATTGATCGCGAAAGGTATCTATTGTTTCAAAAATTATACAATAATATTGGAGCTTACACTCCAATGTAACACTTTTATCTGAATAATAGATAACAAATTATTGGTTGCCGTGACAACCGATTCACAGGCTACCGATAGGGCGAAAAAACTGATTCATAGGGTACCAGTTGGTAAAGTGTTAATATTGGGTATATCTATCGGATCTATTGGCGGATTAGTAGGTGTACGTCTAAACGATTGATAACTGCTCAAATCGCATGTTTCTCGGCCGATGCAACAGTGATAATGTCTCAAATGTTATACTGTTTCTCGGACGACTATGGTTGAACGGCGTACAACCATAGTTGTAGGAGACAAGCAGTTTATATAACTTGGTAATTCATATAATAGGAGTCGACTGACTGGCCCCACTACTTGTAACTTTGCGTTCAAATGACTGGAGTTCGGATTCAGATAAGTGCAAATTTTGTTCGCATAAATGGAGTTGTACTGTTCATATTTTATACATTCAGAGCAGTGAAAGTGGTGACGTCCTTAGTATGTCAAGCTAAAGTTTATTCATAACACTTTAACTGTTACGTCATATATATGTGGTTGCCGGAATTATTTCCCCAAATTTGAATATTAATTTTTACGCTAATCTACTACATCTCTCTAATTTTATTAGGATCCACAAATTGTAACAATACAGAAAATGTAATTGATAGTTTACAACCTAAATTTTCATTTTAATTTGATTAAATAAGTATTTTGATTTTGTGCAATTTTATGGCTGTTGACGTGGTAGTTAAATTGTTAAAGAAAACCATGCAAAATAATTTGTGAATATTGCCACAGAACGCTATTCGGATAATGGGCCATTCGAATAGCAAAATATTCGGATATCAGAGTATTCAGAAAATGGAACTTCGGATGCGGGAGATTGCGCTGTATTACGAATCTTTCAAAAGTTTCGAGTCCCTTGCCGAACCTGAAAAAGATACCCGACTCGACTCAAACCCAAAATGTCGTGTACCTGCACACCCCTGGTTCCTGAGAAACGGAACAGAGGCGTTGCACGAAACGTGGCCAAGTCGATCCAAAGTGGCCTTGAATCGGCTCGTTGCTCGATTCGCCTCCAGCCGAAAGTGCATTTTTGCCACTCCTTCTCCTGCAACTGTCGCGCCATCGTCGCCGTTTCACCATCGCCGTAGCCATCGCCGTAGCCATCGCCGTAGCCATCGCCGTTGCCATCGCCATCGCCATCGCCATCGCCATCGCCGTTTCACCCCTTTTTCTGCCGCCTCTGTTCGCTTTCATCGGACCACTCTATTCGGGTGTCACGGAGCTTAATTAAGCTAATGGATACCCGTAATTGATGCAACGAAACTGTCCACCGGTAGGCCACCATATTAGTTCGACGAACGCACCCCGCGCGTCCTCCGTGATAAAGATCGATTCGAATTTCCCTCGAGTCTACGGCCGGTCGCGCTCCCCCGGCCGTGTAATCGCTGGTGTAATCGATCGGAATGGAATTCCGAAGAAATGTTTCAAGGCTTTAAAAGGATTTCTTTGTTCCACCCCCACGGAAGCCCTTAAAGAATCCGTTGATTGATGTTTCTCGTCCTACGCCGGCCCGACAACAACTTTGCCGCTGCTATCGTCTGATAAATTTTTGCTTGCTTCGGCGTTATTGGATGGTTCGAATAACGACGCATCCTGGCCCGTTCGTCGCGTCGGCTTTAATCGGTGGATCAGGATTCTTTGATCATTTGTATCCTACAGTCGTTCTCGTTGGATGTTGTTTGTTCACTCTCATGAGAATTCGCGATGTGGAATTTGTGGTAGAGGTATTCTATAATCTGGGGATCGATCTTTAATAACATGGACAAAGTGCAAAGTTCAATTTCCTCGATTCGGTATAATTTGCCGTTCAAAATCCGCCCATCTTCAGGATAAGTAAGCACCAGACTGCGTATCTTTATACGAAATTAAAATCGTATAATTAGAAATAAATAGAAATATAAATCTGGAACTCTATTAAAATCAAACTCTATTAACTGTAATTTGAAGTAAGATTTAATTTGTATGCTGTCAATATCCGACAGTTGTAATCTTTGTCGTAATTGACGTAATTCCATTTTTTATATGCACAAGAGCTTCTATCACGATGAAATCAAATAACGTCAATTTTCTTTTAACAATCACGTGAAAACAAGTTCAACAATTGATTTAAAAATTATTTTTGGATGTGTGTGCGTCTTAAGGGATTAACAATTGTAATAAGATGAAAGCAACGTGAAACTATCTTTAACCCCTTCGATAAATGTGTATCTAAAATGACACTACAACAGTTTTCTTTATAATAATTATTTACATCTTTTTATTTATTCGTTTTATTTCATCTTCACCTCCAAATATTCAAAACATCTTAAAATTCACGAATATATTCTACTTTTCACTAAAATTGCAATTTAAATAGCAAATTTTTACCCATGTCGAGTATACTCGCTATGACACAAAATATTGCAATTTCTTCTAAAGTCCACAGTTTTGCATTTGACTTATTCATTTTTGTCACGAATGGATAAAATCAATTATTACATTAAAAGCTTTTCCTATCATATTTTTAATTTAGTTGGAGTACATCTGCTTCGATTTCCGCAATGGAGCTTTCCTGAATGTCGAACCGACTCCAACAACTTCGTCAGGCGGTTGGGAGTGATGGGAGGGAAAGATGATTCCGAAATTATCGATGCATTTTCGTCGAAAACGACCTTAAAATCCCATAAATTTCCTTTGCGTGACCTACGTTAATTACAGTTGAGAACTGTACGACAGGGACAATTTCCTGACCTCGTGTATTGACAATTGCCAACCGTACCGTATAACCCAAGGGGCTAGTTGCTAAATCGATGGCTTCCTGAAAAACGGCGTTGCCAGTTCAATCGCGTCACATAATCGAACACGTGATTTTAACGTCTTACATTAAATTCCAATTCTTCAGTCATCGATATTTGCTCATTACAATTTATGCAGACGTAGAATAAATCAAAATTTCGAATCTCTTACCGGGAATTATTGACGACAAAGAAATGGCCAAATATCGACAATAAAAAATCGAAATTTAGTGTCATTTTAATAACATCTATATTTAGCGGATTTTGTTCGAATTCGTAATAATGAGCCTAGCACAATATAATAATTCTAGTTTTACTCACTACAGTACCGTACTGTACTATACTTTGTTATACTACTATATCTCAATGAGTAAAGACACTATTTCGTACTTCAAATTAATACTATGTTAACTTCCGTATTAATGCAATCAATTAATTTTACGCTGAAAATGTTCTGCATGAGAAAACATTTTTTATTGTTCACGTATATTAATATTTGACTTTATTTTTTGTTTCAGGTGAGTTCGATACTGAGCAGTTTCATATCAGAAGGCAAAGGTCAAGTAATTAGTGTATAAGCCTTGAATAGTTTTTAATGTTTGCTTTATTATTACGGTATTGGTTAAACGAAATTTATTAGATCTTCTTAAGGTATAAAACGATAATCGGCTCACATGTGTAACGCTGATAGCGAATTTGGTAACGTCGCTATCGGAAATCGAATGTTTAGTTGATACCATAAGTTGTCACAAGTGGCATGTTTGTTTCTTTTGAAATTATATTACGACATATTGCCCGGATATCTACGTTTGGTTCTTGATTATCGGATATCCGACGACATTTCATTAAGTCTGGTTCCACGGTTCTACCATCCATCTAAAGAAACTGGTACGATTAATACCGGAATCCTGATTGAAACTGTTATCGATAACATTGTTCCAATAATCTCAATTAAAAGCGTGCATTGTACGGTGCACCGAAATTAATTGGTAGCTAGACATATAATAATACATCAATAATTATAATTAATGATACATGATGCCTTTTTCGATGCACACGTGCAGCACATTATAGAATAATTGGCAATTGAAATCACAAGTGAATTATATTGGCTAGAAATGTTTGACCTCTATATTTATTCCGGCATCCATATTGGAATCATTCTTCGAGAAGGGCACGTTATGTGGGACAATTTTAGAAATAATTGCGCCGAAGCAATCGGATTATTTTTGTAATGATTGAAACGCATTAACTCCTAAACCACGCCGACCGCTTCATACATGTCAGGCATATTTTCCATCTAGCCCACGAACCGCGGTTGAACCGCGTGAACCGCATCTAATTTTAGCACGCGATCCGATTTACTGGGTATAGGAGCATGTATAGTGTGAGCAAAATTTGCCTTGAAAAGCAGGTAGAAGCGTTTACATAGACAGTCTCTGATAGTCAGTCAGGTAAATAATAGCATTGTCACCGGAAATCGAAATTCCAGTGTGATTTATCGATTAGTTCCATTCAGAAAGCCACGCTGAATATTTACCTAATTATACACTCAGTAATATCCGAGTCACATTCGCCCGACAACTTTTCTGACATTTGATTTCATGAATTTTCAAAATAGCAGTTCCTAATGAGAGTCTGATTCGATGTTTAAAATTCTGTCGGACATGAATTATGTACATTTTATTATTAGATTATTACTAAATGTTTTTTTGAAAATAGCGGTCGACGTATATGGTCACAAAATTAAATAAACTATTTACGAAACATGTTGCTGTTAAAAAACAATTCTCCAGTAAATAACAATTCGGTAAAACCTATAATGTGCAGCTCAGGGTAATGATTAGGCTCTTACGCATTTATCGGACAAATTAAGAACTGAAACATAAATATTATTACACTATCGTGATCAACGAAAGTAAAATAATTTTTATTATTTTCTACCTTCTTGCAATTCATTTCGAACGTTTTCATTTTGTATGGGGACCAGTAATGTACTTTGATAGCATATTAAAAAGTCGTCAAGATTGAAACGAAGAACCTTTCTGTAATAATTTATTGATTGTTTAAGTAATTGTATTCAAGACCCTAGAGCAATTTATTTCGTTAGTAATTTCTCTAGGAAATTAGTGAATATACAAATTTCTGTACCAATATTTTAGGAACCAAAAACGGCTTAGTGGAAAATTCTATTTTAATATTTGTCTGTTGAAAAATAAAATGTTTCTGAATGGAGGACTCGTATCGAAAACCAAAAGTGAAGCACACGCGTCTCTAAATCACACAGAATAGTCTGACAGACGAAAATGACGTAGAAGCCTGAGAAGAATGTCAGGCATCTGAAAGATTATATTTTCATTTAAAATACAGTCCGTCGCGCTTTTCGCGGAGGTTGTGTATCTGCTTGCATTAAACGAAAGAAGTCCCTGCCGCAGGAAGAATATACCGCGTCGGCCATTTAACCCTTTGCAGTCGAAGCCCTTTTAACTGGAAATCCAAAATATTGTTTCAGACTTATAGTGTTTCCATTTTATATAACCTGCTGCTTTTTATACATTATGGAACAGCACAGTTAACAGCACCTAACAATTTTTTGAATACAAGTCAATTTGATAAAAATTATTGTGAAACGTTGCGTGATAATTTTCAGCGGCGCCTTAGAGTCGCCACTCGACCACAAAGGGTTAAACACCTGCCGGGCTACGTATTAAAGTCTTCGGATTTTTCCGCAGAATAAAATAGCCTGAAACGAAGCGTTCCATGTCGTTTTACCATGAAATCTTAACTACGGAATATGTCGACTTGAAATTTTTGTCGATACATATTAAGATATTGCGATATTCCAAGATATTTATAAAATATAAAATGGAGCTTTGAACCGTTACGACTGTCATACGATAAAATTTACAGAAAACGTATCAAAAATTGGAGGAACTTCAATTTAAAATGTTACCAATTGATAAAATGTCGATTTCGATGTGCGGAAAATAAAATAATGTGAATCAACAGGGACCGAAATTGGCAAATATGTAAACATAGTAAATAGAAAACAAAAACGCGTCAATAAAACATTCAGAATTGTATTTGAAATGGTGATCAAACATTTTCAGTGGTAAAAAGTAATCATTTCTGTTCGAAAGTGCCATTTTTGAAATGTACATCTTTAAAGAGGTACCTGTTTGTCGTTTTCAATTCGTGATTAAATGATTATGATTAAATTTGTTTAAAAGAATTGCATAAATATATGATTAACTTTGAGAAATTTCTCAGATTTTGTTCGTGGTTGTTCAACATGAGGATCAGTTCAGGATTATTTAGAATTAGACTGCAAATTTTATGTATTTATGAAAACAATGAATAGGTCAAATATAAAATTGTAAGATCATTAGAACAACTTGAGGATATTATTACATTACTTTCAACTTATCATAATTATTAAAAGAACACTTCTTCATGTCGAGCATACTCGTCAAACACAGCTAACTGATTAAGAAGAATCTATACTTTGATATTCTTCATTAAATTATATATTTTATGAAAGTGCTGTAGTTAAGCAAAATATGAAGAAAAACATATACAGTATAATTACAGTAACTTTTCAATGAGATTGCTACAGCTGACTGGTTGATAAAAATCTGCAAAAATTGAAATCAATTGTCAGAAACTAGATAGTTGAAAAATAGCGTTTATAATCAGGGTCAAAATGGACCCATACCGTCGTCGGTATGCTAATACGCAGTTTGGATTCCGTTAAAATCTCTCTAAATTTTTTAGTCCGCTATGCGGCATAGCGAGTTTCCCTGGCACAGCAATGCGTTCGCTTAACATATCTACCCGCACCGCAGAATGCAATGCTCGCGGCAATGCGCGGGACAAGAAGACCTTGCTTAGAACAAACAGGGAAGCATCTTGCGCGACAAACCGGCAAAAGGACCTGCACAGCCACGGGGAACACAATGGCGTAAACATATCTCGACGGGTGTACCCGTAGCAGATAAGCTGCGACTGTGTTCCAGCGTTTCCGTGCAATGAGCCGGCGAAGTCGTCGCTCGCGAAATCGATAACGAAAACTGCTCATCATATCCTCATCAACGACGCACGCGGAGTTGCCGCGCATTGTGCTGATTATTATTCGTTCAGAATTGAGTGGTCGCCCAAGTCATTTTACCAATAATTAGGTATTACCGTGAATTACAATCGCGACTTGACAATGCCCGCTATAAGCATGGAAATTTCATTGAACCGCTTTGAGATTTAAGGTATTTCTTTTTCGAATTTTTAAGTCATGAATTCGAAGTATGTACTGATTTCATTCATTCAAATCATGCATATGCATAAGAATTAATAATATTTTAGTTTTATTTTCGTCATTAGGAATCTCGTAGTCACTGAAAGAAAATTTTCTCTTATTTCAATCTTTGTAAAATTAAGTAAGAAAATTTTGCGTAAAACCTAATTTTTTTACGCGGGTATAATTATTTATATTTGTAACGAAGGTGCCATTGTTATGGTCACATTTGCTTAAATAACTATGATTTCTAATGTGCAGCTTACATATTTTATAAGTCGTATTTTTTTTATTTACTTGTGTTATATTACTGATTTTGCGAAAGCTTATTTGCTTGATACGTAAATAATGTATAAAACTAACTTTCAAAATCTGTAATATGAGAAATGTAGACATTATTCAAAGATTCTTATATAATTTGTTTGCAAACAATTTGATATTTCAATATAGTTTTATTAATTTCATAAGCGAGCGTAATGTTAAATTTTCTAATAACGAAGAGTACTGAGTCGGCTGCTTAATTTGTAACTATGTATCTATAAGTAACTTACATTTTTCAATAGCCTAAAAGATCGTCATTTCAATGTGCATTGTTGTTACGTCCCATCATCTTGTTACTTTTTGGCATCAGACTCGTTAAAAATTTTAATGGTAATCTAATAGCATCCGATATTGTTCTTAAAGCTTTACAAAGGCCGAACTCCAGCTTCCGTCTTTTTAAACATCTACCCATCCATTAACATCGCGCTATTAAACGTCGCTTCTTCCGCGGAATATTTAGTACCGTCAGAAATTTCTATACTTCACCTTTAAAATCGTCATTTCTCGTGAAATCAATTATTGTTCGCGTTCAGAATTCTGTAAAAGAAAAATGCCGTGGAACAGCATCGCAGGAGGAAGAATAATTGAATGCTCGAAACAGGATTCATTTCGAGCAAACGTTTTTAATGCATTGAAATGGTTCTTTCATGCGCCCCTTTGTTGTAGACGCTTTTATTTTATCGACTGCTTTCAATTTCATAGTCTCGAATGCTTCCAACGCGCCGTGACAAACTGGCAAACGGAGCGAGACCGTCGCGGTAAATAATTACTACCCTTCCAACGTGTTTATTCGAGGACGATACAAATAATTGATGAAGCTTGGAGATACTTTCCTTAATTGGAAGACATCGGTTCTCGGTTTCACTCTCCTCCCGTTTAACACTCGGAACGAGAATACTTCGAACAACTAAAAGGAGTTTTAACTAACGGCGTCTATCGTTTCCTTTAATTGTTCCAATCGTAAGTTCGGAATAAAGTAATATCGGTATATACATGTTTCTCGCAGAATTTTATCGCGACAATAATTTTCCGACGATTCTAAACAGCTTGCTTCTGTCGTTTCATCGATATTCAACAACAAATTTTTGCTAAAACACGAACGCGTTAGTGGAGTACAAATAAAAAAATTCGTTCTACAATTGCACTTCTATTTGCAATTTAAAAGAGGCAGTTAGTGCATTCCGTTCTATGCAATCGGTGTTGTGTATTGTATCAATTGATAAAACTATTTGTTTCTTTTTTTTTGGCAAACTCTCGATACGTGTAGAATCTATACAATTGATTTTAGAAAAACCAGAAACATTCTCCAATTATTAGTATTTCTCGAAAAATACGTACAAAATTGTTTTACATACGAACATGGAAGCAGACACTTTTCTATCAACATGCAAAAAGGTATTAAACTTTATTTTTGTTTTTCAGGAAAAATGTTTTTTTTTTCACGTTTAAAAATATAAGCATTTGCCATTTTTACTTCGAGCAATCAACACTAGACTGTGGATTTTTACACAGACAGTTAATATCCACGCAGTAGATGCGATGAGAGAATTCAGTTTATATTAATTACAAGATACAGGAACGAGACAGACATCTATTGTCATTTATTATTATGTAACAATATTTTTAAACATATCGAATGTTTTCACTATTTTGCATTTAATCTGCAGATTTTTGTCATAACATCGACAGTCTAATGATTTAAATATTAATTAACTAATTTAAATATATTCATTATATTTCAATTAATATTTCAACAGCATACTAAATATCTGCGCTACGATAATCTTTCGACTTCAAACTTCGTTGTTATAGACTGGGTCTTGTCACGGTTCTTTTATCATTTTGTCACACCTGTTTCCTAGAAAAGAAAAACGGATACAATTTCTGAAAAAGAACACGAACACCGCCCGTCTCTTCCCATGCTGCTATCTTGGAGGGCGGCAGGGCGAGAAAATCGCTTTTGCTATGGAACTGGGTAGAACTTGCATTATACGTATACCTAGCGATACTACTTAGTCTTCCTTTTTCCGAAATTTGACTTTAAAGTTTTTGCCTGCTTTTACTAACTTGGTCACAGAAAGATGCGCAGCGGGCGGTAATTGTGCCTACAGCGGCAAGAAAGTCTACGGTAAAGATTCTAATTTCAAAGTCTACTTGAATCAATTAACATCTTCTCCTCCTTTTTGTAATAAGTATTCAGCGTTGAAATTAATTCGAGACTGCTCTGTAGTAAATCTGCTGTTTAGATTGCAATTTTAGTAAATACTAAAATAGATTCGTAAATTTTGGGATATTTTGAATGTTTAGAGGTCAAGATGAAAGAAAACGAACAAATTAAAAAAACAAAAATATGTAAATAATAAAATATAAATACGTTTATTCAATAACCGAAGTACCCGAGTACTCTTATAGAAGAAGAGGGAGTGTTGGAAGGAGTAGAAATTCTCTAGACAATTAATAAAAATATTATTTTATTGCGGTAGTAAATATAAAATAAATAAAAGCGAATGTTTACATACTAATATAAAGGTTATGCAAAACAGTAATGTAATATAGGAGCTTATCATAGGGGTATCCGGATATCCCGGTTATACATAGAACAATATCGGCAATTTTGGTTATTGATACAAGGGTTAGATAACAAACAAGTTTCGGCTATTAATCTTTTCATTCAAAATTTATCAAATAACTCTTATTTTCGACTCTTGTTTAGGAGCATACCAGCGTTCTGTCAGCCAGTGTACTCGCATAGCAAACATGTTTGCGGTGTGGTCCGTCGAGTAGCAGCGCGCTCATGACGACGTAGGATCACTGCGGACGTTTTCCCCGTAACTGGGGAAAAAAGTGAATAAACTAGTCGCGAACAATGGGTCATGGGGGTTAGTTTTTCCGCGAAGGAAAAGCCGCGTTCTCGAACGACGCGGAATTACTGGTTTTGCTTAGCCCGCGTCTGAATAGAAGCTGACAGCACTTCGCAGCTAACGTGCACTCAACTACTTAATAATGTAACAGTCAGCCAACCACTATGCGCCCATTATGCTTCTATGCACGTTGCACAAGAAGCAGAGGTAACAGTCTAGGGGTTGTAATATAGGATTCGCATCCTGTATCGCGCGAGTTGCCCATAGTTGTGTCTGTGAGCCACGGGAAAACACGACGGATTCTCTCCTCCGCCATCCGGCCTCTATCCTGTGACCAGTTCTTGTGCATAGTCTAGTTGATCACGCCCTACCAACTAGTCGGAGAGGAACAAACCGGTCGCGAATGTCTTTGCTCCACCTTCAGGAATTAGGCTATAGCTAATCCTCTAACAGCGGAGCAAACCGAAACGACACCTGCTGATTTTTCTGCGATTTTGATGAACGGCGGTTGCTACGAATAGATTTGTAACCTATTTCTGTTGGCCATCGCTCCTCTTAACCCTTTCGTTACTATGGGCGAGATGTCTCGCAGTTCGTTACATGACGATTTTGACGATATATCTCGCGTTGCAATTCCTATCTTGCGGTGTTGTTTTTCTGACAAAAGTAAGTGGGTCGAGTGAACTATTCCAATTCTACTGCTCGAATGCTACGGTTTATACTTTCAGGAAATTATTGCCATTTAATATTGTTTTCTAATAATCAGTATTTTTATAATATTGCTCGGTTAGAGTGTAAAGGATTTAGTTCTTAAATATACGCTTCATGTCATTTTTAATATCATTGTGGACAACGTTTTACAATTACACTAATCAGTTCGTTATGCGAGAAACGAAAGAATGACAAAGTCAACGGATGAAACTGTAACAAATAAGGAACATCCGACATTTTACGTGCACTCAAACCGGGTATTAACAAGCATTCGAAGAACCATGTTGCTTGGAACACCAACAACCGTGATTCTGATCCAATAAAATGGTGTCCTCTCAGATCAGAGACGCTCGAAAATAGCTGGTTAGGAGTAAGTGCCGTGCAGCAGCATTCGAAACGCTTCCATTTCCTCCGTTCTGCGTTTTGTTTCGTTCCGGCTCTGTCAACTTTCTCCCGACGTCTTTCCGCCCCTCCTCCATCATCCGGGATCGCAAAGAATGCCGCAAGAGATTGCCCTTTAAGCGGTCGAGTGACGCGTTCAACCCCTTCCCCATAACTTACGGTTCCGCCACGGGACGCGTTCATTCTTCGCTGGTGAAATATAATGGACAGGGGTGGAGGATGATTGATGCACTGCCGCTAGATTGATACAGTCACGATTAGTCCGCAACCGCTGTCATTTCACTGTGATTGAAGGGTATTTGTTGCTTTTCAAGGCGCGAGCGTCGAATGGAGCATTACCTTTTGTCCAGCTTTTGTCTGTATCCTGTTAAATGAAATCTGCCGTTTAGGTACACTGCTCAGTCATTTAGTTACACTGTTCAGTCATTTGTTTACTCTTGCAGCAAATGATGAAATTATTCTTCGAAATTTTACTTTGATTCCCAATTGTTCATTCATTTTTAATCTATTTTACTGTTATGAAGATTTCGTACATAATTTACTAACAAGGAATGATCTTCAACGTGGTAACTGAAAATATTCTGAAGCTTTTGGGATAGGTAGAGCAGATGTAGATATGTATTACATAATTTATTTTTCTCGTGTGAATTTTTATTTGAATGTATATTCTTATTTTATGTATATTCTTATCTTATATTACTACAAATGGCAAATTGAACAGGATAGAGGAGAAGTTTTTAAACAAAAGTTACTTCCTTCGTCCAAATTTATTATGGTTTACAAAAAATATCGATTATTCGTTCATAATTTTTAAGCAATTAAGAAATCGTATGCCATATGATGGATGTGGATAACAGAAGTACGTTTTGTTTGAAGACTTTTTTTCTATCTTGTACAGTTTGCGAATTATAGTAATAAAATTTAAAAAAATAGTCAAATATTTGGGGTTAGTTTCCATCCCATAAAGTGAATTTGTACAAGGAAAGAAAATTGCGCCATAGAGATCTACATATGCCCTACATATCCTTAAAGTTTCAGAATTTTTTGAATGTGAGTATGAATGTCATAAGTTTCTTCTAAATCGAAACGACATTTGGTCTTTTGTTAGAAGTTTATGCACTTCTGTGCGTAAAAGCTCAGAATTTATTAAAGAATTAAAAGATCTGTTACCGCTAATGCGTCTCATTTTAATTTCTCTTTTATTTTTATGTGATTTTATATCCATGTCCTTGGGTATATAATATAATATAAATCTGAAGATAGAATAAAGGACAAGCATTATTATAAATATTCTGAAATCTATCATATAATAATAACCTGAAATTCACAAAATTGTATCATATACAAATGGTAATAAAATGATTATTGAAATGCATACAACTAAGTTGTTATTGATATACAAATTCAGAGCTATTACGTAAATTTTTTTTTCTGTTTAGTAAACACCGACAGAAGCACAAACAATGTCAATTGCACAAGATGTTTCTATCTGCAGACAACTTGCAAGGCATTTACTTTGATATTTCAAATTGATCGTGCTGTCTACCGTCATTAATATTGTGATTGGTTATCTTAGACACCTTATATAATTAAGATGTATATGTCATCTTGTGAGAAAACTAAAATTATTTGGTAAACTCTCGATATATTAGCATGTGACTTGAAAGTTACACGGAGCCATAAAGAGTATAAATTATGTCCTAAAAATGTCTAATAGCCTGGAAATGTGGGATACCTGAGATTATTCTAAGCAACTTTTTCCTTTAAAAAAATGTTCTCCAAGGCATTGTTAACGAGTTATTAACAAAAAACATTGACCAATGAGAGGCGAGTACTGCTGATGCGAGGCGCCGAGTCAGCGAGCGAAACTGGGCTTCGTCCGCTCGTTGGCTCGGCCGCTTCGTGCCAGCTAAGCTCACTTCTCATTGGTCAATGTTTTTCGTTAATAACTCGTTAATGATGTCTCGGAGAAAATTTTTGTAAAGGAAAAAGTTGCTTCAAATAACCTCAAGTATCTCCCATTTCCGGATAGACATTTTTGGGACACCCTGTATAGTCATCTAACTATATATCTATTTGCTTTCGACTGCGTCTATTTCCTTTATTTTCGATTTCTTTTTCACGGGTGATATTTTTTGACAATAATTTATTGTTGATCCTTAGTATTTCGAAAACTGTGTCTATTAAAATATCACTATTAATCAAATACACACATATTAAAATCTATTATTAATCATTCAATTTTACCTTGTTTTACTCAGTAAAAATATTTACACATGTCACACACATGTGAAAGGTATTTTCAGCCCTTTATTAGCATGAACTCGATCTTTCGTTCCAACTGATTTCATACAAAATTTAGTCTATCATTACATTTGGGGCCGTTCCTACATGCATATTTCCGTCATGGCTGGATATGCTTTCCCGTAATAATACTAATGCGTGTTGCACCAAATTGAGACGTTACTGTATACGTGTTATTAAATTTTCGCATATTAATATTCCAGTGAACCGTGCGATAGTTATGAAAGTGGATAAATGCATTTGCCGTTGGAATATTAAGGTTCGTGTATTGTCCAATTTATGATTTTGCTATAATTGAAATGTTCATTAGTAATAACTAGATTGCGGATCTTTATGCGTTTTCGTAGGTGTTTACATGTGCGAAATGCATGAAAGTCCGCATAGCTGCAATAATTGTCGTCGCAAAGAATTTTATAACTGGCAAACAATGTTTTCCCTCTTATTCTGTTTATTTTTAATTTATGAAAATAGATATGTATTCGAAGTGCAATAATACCGTATGCTGAAAGTAATAAAATGTTTACATATCTGGAGCAGCGTCACGAATAAAACTGCCACTTTAAACGTACGCTACTATCGACGCAACGTCGAGGAATGCAATTAAAATGGTAATACCTGAAACATATCGTTGCCTAACGTAAAAATACATCTGTCGTGAATTTTATTTTAACCATCATTTTCATCTGTAATGCTCGGATACGCGGCACGCATTACATCTATAAATTCGAACAGCTGCCCCGCGTTATTCCGCGAGCGCTGAAAGCATTTCCGACTTTGCTCCTTACGTCCGTCATTTTAGCTGCACTAAAAACGATCATTCACATTTATTTCAGAAATAAATCGATTCCGGATTATTTAAACATCATATTTTACGCGGCCCTCTCCCCTGCGCGGAAAGTCCTGTTTCACGATACAAATAAAAATGCTTTCGCAGTACGCTGCAGTTTTCTATTAGACCAGCGTAAATTGTGTTTTATTGTCGCCGTAAATATATTTTCGCTATAGAAATGTGCTCTAATTTTTGGATACTTCGAATTTCCTCGAATTTCCAATTCGACGGCCATCTTATTTCAGGAAATACGAATACAGTGAAAGTTTCCAGCGTCGGGTTTAATTGTTAGAGCATGTTATCAATATTTTGCTGACCGTTAATTGAGAGCTTTGTTACAAGCGCCGGTAACAATGCCATAAAACCGCAGGGCATTTTTATGGACGATGTTCTGTCATTCTGAGGTTAGTGCCATCGGTGTAGTACTTTTATGATTTCCGCTTAGAGCCGTTTCCGTGTCGTTCTATCGATTTCCTATCGCAGACGAAAACAATTGAATCGTTCGAAACAATGTTATTCATCTTATTCGCGAGGTGAATGAAAAATTAACTTGCATCTCCGTCCATGCAAGAGCCATCAGCGAAGTTGATGCGAACGCGTGTCGCCGGCTGTTTTCGTTTTAATTAGAATAAAAATTTAATTAAAATGGCCACTCCGGGGGAGTAGCAGTTTTACTGATTTTATTAGCGCCGGCAGCCAATCAATTTTTCAAACAAATTTCCGGCCGTGACCACGGAAACAAGACCACGGTTTTTAATTGCAGCTCTTCCTTTCGAGGCACCTACCACCGAGCGCCGGACGGAGGAGTTTCGGTCACAAAAATTACATTCCTATTTCTTATCCACGGTTCTTGACGTGCTAACAACAATTGGCTGGCTTTCTGTAAACGATCAATAGGATTGCAGAATTGTAAATTATCGTTACTAGACAGCGAATCTTTTGCAAAATAATAATGATCTGCACCACCTGCAAGGCATAGCAGCCGAACACAAGTCTTTTTCTTTCTTATAGAATTTTAATATGTTTAAAATAATACATCAACATTCTTAGTTTCTTTTAATCATTTTACTGTTTTCAATTATACCTACTCATTTTTGTTACGTATGCGTAAAATCCGCAGTCTAATTATTACACTACTTAAATGTTAGTATATAACAGGAAAAGATAAATTTTAACTGAGAGAGTAAGAAAGTTTTATCTTTTCCTGTAATATACTAACAATTAAATAAAAATATAAATAAATTTTAACTGAGAGAGGAAGAAAGTTTTATCTATTACTATATAAATTAATACAATATTTAATTTGCTGAAACTCGATGATTGGATGGAATAGTTAATTTTGCCATGATTTATCGTAGTTTATACTAATTTTCAGTTTATGTCACGATAGAATTTTGAGGAACATTTTTAAAAACCTGATTTGTGGTTAAAAATGTGATAACACAAATTATTAATACAGTCCAAGACAAATTCGATTAGGGGAGAGGAAATTTTCAGTAAATCGTGATGTAAGAAGCAAAATTTTTTATTTCAATATTACCATTTTCTTCTTTTCGTTTCTCTGAAACCCTATTAATAATAGAAAGAGGAGAAAGATAATATTGAAATAAAAACTTTTGCTTTTTACATCACGCTCGACGGGAAATTTCAATCCGTAACTTTTGTACGACATAAAATTTCCTACATTTTCAACGCGTTGACTGTCACGGCATGATTAAATAGGTCTTCGTAGCCACGTTAAATTGTTAATATAACTTTGTGCTGTTTTAAACTTCGCGCGAATAAAAGTTTTGTTGATTCACTCCTATGTGTCTCGATTTACGCTTTATACATGGGTAGTTAATTTAAATAATAACTCTTGGATTTAGGATCGATGAAACTAACGAGACCTCTTTTTACAACAACAAATATTTAATGAAGTATTTATAATTATTACGTCACTTGTTAAACTCGCACAACAATGACCTAATAATTACAATACGTCTGTTGTCTTCATCTTTTCTTATGTCCACAGGGTGTCACACACTAACAACGTGTAGCATGCATGAGATTGCATATTTTTGGATCAGTCGTCATTATTGAACTGCAGGAAATATAATTGTAATATAAAAATTGTAAGAAATATAAATTACATGAAAGTGCCTTTTCTCTTTTAGTAATTGTCATAAGTTGAAGATAATATAAGAATATCCTGAAATTCTTCTAACTCGTAACATAACACAATCTTCTATCTTCACATTATCGTCTCTAATTTTGCAAAAAAAATATGCTCGAGTTTTTAGTAACCGATCTGACAAAATTCTGCTAAAACAAAGGATTAAACGTAAAAAGTTCAGAGCTAATCGAACGCATCAGCAATAGCATTTGAAAAAATTCGAAAAGCCAAGATACTCGATTTGGCTCGCGAGAGCAGCTCGTACAATAAATAATAACGAATTAATTGCCGAAGTTCGATTGAAATGAGCATCGCGCATTTGGCAACTCTCTTCTATATGGTTCATTAGCACGGACAGGGAAGTCGGTTCCGCAATTTTCATCGTGCAGACAATGCGCTGCAGACTCCCATGAATTTAACGCGCGTCTCGCAGTCAATTGCCGGCCTGATCCCTGAATAACGTTCTTTTCTCCGTAGGCCATCGTGAATTTTATTTTCCCGGCACGCTGCCGGAGTGTATGGGCCGATAAAAAACTCCTAATAACTCGGCTTTGACTCGAAGCGTGGTAGAGTTTGCGGCTGGGGTGGGAATCGATCGATCCGTAAATTGAACTTCTAAGACGGCTGCGCCCGAAGTGTGTGCAGCTTGAAATTCAGGTTAAAATCATCGTCGTTACGTGGACGTACCTAAAATCGACGTCGTTTCGGCGTCAGTAAAAATTGCACAATAAATTTTACGAATGTGGAGCACATCTTGTACCGATCCCTAAGAGCGGTCGTCCTAACGACCGCTTTTCAGCGTGTACACACCGACCGGAACGTACTATGCTTCCTGCAATAAACTTTACGTGAAATAATAAAATTTCCTGTATCGATCACTGATGTTGGCGGGCCTGTAAATAAAGGACACAATCTTCAGTATGGAGGAACGGTGCGAACATTGATTGCGTTGATTTTTTTTTTAAACTAATCTATGACAAAAGTATGACAAAAATATGTTATTCGAATTAGCGAATAAATTAAAAGTGCTTGCCAATGTCAATGTATCAATCACAGCTTGTTAAAATCATTAAGCGAGAGTGTTGAGACAAAAATCAATTACCAGTAATGTTTTAGATAAATTTTTGAAAATACGTATTTTATAGCATTTTGTACACTGATTCGAGTTATTAAAACATTACTTTGTCGACTAATTTTTTTGTTAATAAAAAATTATTATAAAAATGGTCGGATTAAAAATACTGTACTCAATTGTCTCGAACATTATGCACAGAAACTGCAGTCAAAATTTCAGCTTGGAAACTTTATTATTATTCGAGTTACTTCGATGTCAGTAATGATTAGCGGCACTATTGTAGAAACAACTTTTATCTTGTGTAAAATTGGGAATAAAATAAAGATTCACAGTCTAAAATTTAGAAATTAGTTAGAAAATTGGATTTGACAGTTTATCATTATTATTTCTAAGACAATTATTGTGAATAACGATTTTATACGTAAACTAGCACACCAGTGCCAAGAAAAGACTCACACCAATCAGAAGAACTTCTTTAATACTTCACAAATGTAAAAAGTAGAAATCGAAGCAATTTAATTTTTTAAACCTTTAGGAAGCTCAATTTACTTCAATAGATCGTAGTATAATAAAAATGTGACCAACGTTGTACGCAAGTGTTAATAATGCGAGTGTAGAAAAGACAGAATTTATTATAGCAATTTCTCTTGCAACCCTTTCATACCTGGTACATCCTAACAGAATTACGCTTACATAATAAATTATGACGAAAATTAATTTTCATGTTTTACAAAACGATCGTGCCAGTCGTTCATAACTGAAGTGACACTTAAATTGTTAAACGTCAACGAATCCAACTAATAATTTTTAAAAAATTGTTCAGAGTACAAGTATTGTACGTGTCAACGGGCTCAATTCGGATGCATAAATTGCAATGAATCCTATCAAATGCAAATCTTGAAGGTCAGAAAACATGCTTTGGATGTCGAATTAACACAGATTCGAGTGCAAACTTTGTTATTGCAGTTGTGATTCCAATTGTCTTACAGTCTAATCCAAATGAATCGAATCACCTCATTCCTTAATGAATAGTACCTTAAACGAAAGCTATTAAAATCCGGAAATACACTTACTAAATCCGTGGTTATGAATTCACGGCTGGTTAGGAAGTTCTAAAATAGTAATTAATAAAACGTTGCAACTTCGAAAACATTTCCCTATAAAGTTACCGTCGAACGATCCCGGCCGTTTTATATCCTTAATCATGATTAATCAGGCCATGGATATTCCACAAATTAGCCTCCCAGTTGAATTAATAGTTCGTTCGAGCGTTGCGCGTGCGTCTAATATTCGATGATGAATAAACACCGCGTCGCGTCGTGCTCGCTTGTTTAATTTCCGTGCTCTCTATACCAGGGCGCGTGCCGCGGTTTTTTCCCCAGCACGCTCGGATAGCAGTGGCCGCCAGAAAATTATAAAGCTCGCCTGAAATTTTCATTCGGAGCACCTGCGCCATTTTTTACTGCGGCCAAAATTTAAACGCGTTCACGTTGAGTCACTAAAACCTGCAGCGGAAACGTTTCCGTTGCGTCGCGCAGTGCCGCACTTCTTGTCGAAAATCTGGCCAAAATTGATAACTCCGTGCGATTCCAACGAAAATTAGTATCGTCGTGTTTTTGGGATCGCTGAATTTAGATCGGTGATCAAAACTTCTAAGTCCAACTAGCGGCGAAATGAACATGTTTTTCGAAGTCAACTGTTGCAAAAAGTATTGTCTTTCTAATTTCCATTACTTTATGTTTTATGTCCAGATGGCTCCATGAACAGAATTGCGACACAAGAAAAAAGAGCCTGCGGGAGAAATATTTTTCGGGACTATTCATTGTTCAATCAGTAATAAGCAGACACACGCGATTCTGTGGAAACTTCTTACAATAATAACGATATTGTCTACGTAAATGAAAAGAAAATTATATTCGATGTTCTTTAGTTTTGTTGGTGTAAATACAGTTTACACATTGCATATATTATGCATTTATTACACGAAGAGTTTGCAGACACACAAAACACTAACATGAATGTACGTCCGCTTCTCGTTACGATCAAGTTTTAACTGGCCAAACGCTACGCGAAAGAGAAAGCAAACGCAATTTATTATATCTCAGGTACCTATCCCGCTCATGCAAAAAGTCAGTTTTTATTACAATGAACTCTACAAAACTGTACTTTGGTCAGCTGGAACGACGAAATAGCTCACTGTGCGTCGTTCTTCCGGAAATCTCGCAGCGGCCGCCGCGTCGCGACGGTTCCCGTGTTTCTCCCTCGAATTAACATATCGGCCGACCGGTGCTCATCCCTTCGCCGTTGTATGTTTAAAACCCGCCCCCGAAAAAGCGATTTTCGGGAGAGACGAAATACGAGCCGATTCGATTGCGTTCCATTAAGTGTGCGCGTCGTTCAAGCGATTCCCGTGCATTTAAAAAGGGTATAAACGTCATTGTCGATGGTAGCGAACGAATTTTTGGTGACGATCCCTTTCCATATGAGACCGATGCGACGTCGTGTCTCGTTTCGCCCGTGCGTCGATATAGCGAATTGTTTCTGTCAATTCGAAAGCTTTTTTTTTCACAAGGGTATCGCGTGTGCGTGCCGCGAATGTTGGTGGGGGGGGGGGGGGGGGGGGGGGGGGGGGGTTGTAGGAAGAGGGACAGGGTGCGAACAGAACGAAAAAAATGCGTGTAGACCCTGACGGGGAACGGTAAAATAAAGCACGTGTGAACGGTACGCGTAGCATAAAATTCGTAACCGCGTATGGCGAATGTAAATCACGGCGGATTGGACGCGCATGAATTTAGCCGGGCCGCATGTAAATTTTGAGTGGCAACAGGGACGAACGGGAGCATAGGGAAAGGCAAAGTGGACGGGTGCATGTAAATTTTATTGCAATCAACTATTGTAAACAGGATTAACGACGATGCGACGCGAAAACTATTTGTCCGGCCGTCTGGCTAGTCACGCCGCACAGCTACGAAACTCCCTGATTATGCTAACTGGTGTATTACCTGCGACACGGTGTCACGTGGATTGCTTTGCTCGAGATTTTCCCACGACCCGGTCTCCGTACGTCTACGGTCAGTGTCGAGCTCGAAATCGCGCACCTGAATGCTTTCGAGATTTCTTGCTTATTTGGTGGTTTTATTGTGCAGTTATAGTTGACACTGAATCGGTATGCTCGGGTTATTGAGAAGGTCGTACACTTCCCTCCAGAAGTATTAGGACACTCACAGGAAATTAAATGAATTGGAGAAATCGATAGCAAATTGTTACAATTTCTTCAATTCATTTCAAAGTTAATTGTATGAAATTGTACCAGGTACATATATCTGTGTATTTTTTTACGTTATAACGAAAATTGCGTCAATTTTGTGAAAGAAAATTATACTTTCTTTTCGACGGTTTTTGATTAAGCGTTTATTAATTACTTTTTGTACTAATTTCGGTATCCATTTTATTGGTCTGTTTGTTATTTCTGATTCTATTAGGTTGGAGACTATAAAACGGGCGTTTTTGGTTAGTCTGTGTTCAACTGCGACTTCATTACAACGTGCGCTCGATATTTTTATTTATAAATTTTAAAGGTATTCTTCTTACTCATTTTGTAAAAGTTTTTCATGTTTGTGTTCCATTTTTATGTTATATTTCTCCAAAACCAGAGGGAAACAAAACGCGATTTACATCTACATCTTTTGTATGAGTACAAATTGAATCATAGTGCAGTTGAAGCTTCGAGAAACATTAACCCCTTGCACTACGATTTTTTTCACGTTGTTTTGATTAGTACTTATTCGTCCTTAACAATTTCCCTAATAGGACCAGGCAATTTTTGTTTCTTGTATTGTTTTTATCTAATTTCGTTTCTAGATTTCGATAACAGAAGATCGCAATTTTGCTTCGACTTAAAAGGAATTAATAATATTCATATTTAGTAGATCTGGCACGAAATCTGTACGAGACTGACTCGTTATTATAGTACAAGGGGTTAATAAAGCTTTCGGAGGTGGATCCACCAATGAAAAAAATGCTCGATATTGGTTCCAAAAATTCCGTTCTGGCAATTTGGGCATCGTCAATGAGCCTCGAAACAAAAATCGCGTTTTGTTTCCATCTGGTTTCGGAGAAATATAAAATGAAAGTGGAACACAAACATCAAAAATGTTTACAAAATGAGTAAAAAGAATACCTTTAAAATTTATAAATAAAAATATCGAGCATACGTTTTCTCTGAACAAAATTTAATAAATGGGTAAAGTAATTGCATACTTGACAAACACTTGTATCTTAATATGTACTGTCGACAATACGACGCCAAAGAAATTAATACTAAACGTAAAACATTACCTAAATTGAATGAGATATGACAATGTATCAGTAGGTATCCTAATACTTTTATAGAAGGGTGTACGTCGTCCTAGGGATCTTAACTCCGCTGCGTTACCTGATTTAACTAAACAGTTAAGGTTTTCTGGAGAAATATGATCCAAATATGTGCAACAAGTATTTTCAATTTTTTAATGTATCTAAAGGATGAAGGAAATATGTATATAAGTACGCTATTATGCTTTTTATAATATCTTTTAAATTACTATAAGAAAAGCTTTTTAAATTAACGTAAAAAGCCTCTTGAATTATTACATTTCAATTATTTATTTATTTAATGTCATTTAACATTTGCACGTTTAGCAGATTTCGAATCTGGCTAACTAAAATAATTTACGTCCTTCATCATAGTTTTTAAACGTTTCACTGTGAGGATTGATTCGGATGAAAATATCCCGAAAACTTTAAGTGTAACTATTTCTGTTACTAGCATATTATTTGATTAGAAACAAAGGGATTTCAATATACTGCCAAAGGAACATAAACACATATTTTCATGATACTTTGAGTATGGCTTTCTTAGAACAGTACACATTCTTAACAGGACACGACTGCAATGGGGCAAAAATATCTCGAAGACCGCAGCGGGGTAATGAATCATAAAAGTCTAAACGAACAAATATTAGAATCGCGCCTAAAAATTAAGTATGTAAGAATTAAAAAATATTCAAGGAAATGTCTAGACGGATTATCTATAAATAATCTGTAACACTTTCGTGTACTCCTTTAAATTGTGGTTTTCACGACTGGAGCGAATATCTACCATAAAATCCTGCACCTGTATGCTCTTGAGTTTCTTGTTTGCGATTACAATTAACACTTAATTGGTATACTGAGCTCACGAGTAACACCAACAGTGCATTTCTGTTTTATTTTGTACTAAACATTTAATTTATGTTATAAACTAGCTAAGAATAAATTACAATCGATCATTTATTTAGAATTCGATTAACACAACTCTTTTTATTTGGAGCCTATCATACTAATCTTTTTTGTGAAAATTATCGTACTAGTTGAAGGTCAAAATAATATTTACTTGCATTAATGTATTTATTTTAATATATGATAGACTGTATTATCAAACAGAATTTTTCAATCTTCTTCAAGAAAATAATCACCTTGAAATTAAATTGTCTCGAGCTTTTATTTTATGTAAATATTTGATTCATTTTGTTCTATGATTCACTCGATTCGATCAAGTGCTCGTCACATAAAAAATTATTCAAGTTTTACTCTAACATAAAAATGTTCCAACATACGTAAAATGCAATTAGAAGTTAAATGCATTCTGAGGAGATATGAAAATGTTTAAAAACTAATCCCATTATTGGCGCATCAAAATTTAAAGGAAGGGATTGTAGACGAGTAATCTCAGCAGGAAATGCGTTAATAATATTAGCGCAAACAAGTAAATTGGATTTATCAAGTATTATTTGATGAAAAATTGTAACATTAAATTCCCAACGTAGTCGGATATACTTATTCGTAAAGGTATGGAAAACATGAAATGGTAAAATTAGCATTGGAAATCTTCTGCCGATCTCAAACTTCCTACTACAAGAGCCTGGATATGAAATATCACAATGTATGAATAACTAAAATCGTTACTAAATTGTTTCGGCTTTCGTCATTATAAATTTTTCAATTAAAACGTATAGCATTTATATTAGTTTCTTTGAATATGAACCCCCGTACTTGTTAAATGAGAAGTTCATAGTAACTCAATAATTGAAATATAAATGTAATTAAATTACCACAGACATTTACTCGTTGGAAATTTTTCTTTTTCTTCTTTGTTTCAGGTATGTTTGGATTCTATGATCTGTGACCACCTGAACAGTGGATAAGTAATTGAATCTCAGAATGCGTTAATTGTCCACTCTTTTCTTTTGTTCGTTGTTCAATTTTACAGAACGTGTAGCATTTCGTAATTTAAACATCATGCATTTTTGAATTTGCATATGAATTTATGCAACATTTTTATCGTTTCAGTGCAAATATTTAACCGCGTCGTCCGATTTATAAATATATCTGGAACTTTATGCTCTTTTAGTAGAAATAAACAAATAAGTGTCACTATTATGCAGATTCGATTTTTGTCAACTGTCAGTTGATTAGTCCGGAAATTTCGGATAACGAAAAATGATCCATTTGTTCTATAAAATATTATGCGCAATGAATAAAACTAATTCACGCGACACATTTGTAAAATGTATAATACTATAATACGAAAAATGATTTATCGGTTACCATTTAAGTGACTCTTAGCAAACTTCCAAATATTATTAATTCTTCCAAAAATGTTTTACACTTGTATAATTAAATTTATCAATATTCTTATTCAAATTGAATTATCTGCATTTTGTAGATTCTGCCATTTATTGTTTCTTCTTGTAGAATACATTGTCCCGATCTTATTACGTATTGTTCAAAGGCAGAAAGTAATTTTTATTTATATAAAGAACATCAGTGGGATGTAATATCACTGGCACAATATTTACAACCTAATAAAATTCTTAACAGGAGAAATCAATTTCTATTTATCTTCATTTTCTCGCAATTCATGCAAAAAGTCCGCAATCTGGTCACGAGCATCGAATTACTATATCAAAATTATTCTTATCTTTATTAAATTCAACAAAGTAGAGTAACAATATTAGAGCAACAAGAAATTAATGTTGGAATTTTCTCGATCGCTTGAACACGGAATCACCGAATCATTACCGACGAATTCTCGTACACTCGTCGGCAAGCACGATCAAATAATAAACAAAACGAGTTTCCGTTCGATTTTTATCACCATAAAACCACGCAGAAAAATATGCATTTGCATGGGGATCGGTAATCTGGTAATCACATATCGGACATCTGTGAACCAGTATTTACAAATTCCAGCATTTTTATGGAAGTCCGTTACGTACCACAACTTTGGTTATAGTTATTAGCGGGACGCGACTAGCTGTAATTTCGGTAACACTGGCCGTGCCCACTGCTTACGGGCGGTTTCGATTTATTCCCATCGTTTGCTATGCACGATAGTACGTTTTCATTTTGATTATCAATTTCCGCGATTCGAGCCGCGACAAACGTTCGAATCCTGCAGCAAAAACGCCGATAAGGTCGGACGAATCGACACCCGGCGGCCGTGGTCGATTTTAAAGTCGACGATTTAAAAAATCTGCTGTCTGGCGACCAGACGGGCCATAAATTCGAGACACTTGCATCTAAATTGTTGGGGCTGCCAGCCGCACGCAACTTTATTACGATCGCGACCACTGGCAAGCGTTTTCTCTTTTTTTTTCCCCTGGTCTAAGGGACGGCGAACCACCGGAGGGCAGATAGCCTGACCATGGGCAATCGATGAAATTCTATTACGTTTAAAATTCACGAACGTTTAACCGCCCTCACTGTGCGCAATTTGCATATCTTCCCGTACGACCATCCGCCGGTCCCTTATAATCGCAATAAGTCCGTGACGGTGCACCGCAGTGGCCGCCTGCGAAGTTACTATATTAAGTCCAGAACAAAGGAACTAACAGCAGTTTCTGCTTACTCTTTTTCCTCTTTTTCCGTCTCCTCTCTCATTCTCTCTCTTTCTCTCTTTCTTTCTTCTTCGAGATTTTATAGTCGAGTTCCAAAGTAGACCCCCGACTGTCCGGGACTACCGCTTTCATTTGGACCGCGAAACCTTTTTAAATTCCTCCATCTTTGAAATTGGGATGGCTTTGAATCTATTCCTTTCGTCGAATTAGCGTGTTACAAATTGGAAAAGTTCTCTGTTAAACGTTAACAGCGGAACTTCGTCCGATGTTACTTCGCGTCGCGGTAAAAAGTTAATTATTCCAGTTGGAATTCTGCATCAGTATTCATACGATGCATTGAATAGTAATATCATGGGTAGGGCGCGCAATCGAGGTGCTGGATCCCTCGATCCCCTACTCGCGATAGCCGAATGCTCATTAGTAACTTAATTTAACCGAGCTTATTAGAATATAGCTCTAGGGTAAGTGTGTCAATTACTGTTTCTCTGGTTACGTGCCCTTATAATAATTTTACTCATATTTAGGAACAACATTATTAAATCGGAGATATTGAATTTTTTATATAAATTTGATATGTAATTTTCATAGCCGAACCAAAATTTTAACTTCTTCGTAACTATAAAATACGGAAATTAACTTTTTAAATGTCCGATTGTGATTTTATTTGTTTTTGCCTCGATCTTGTCGAAAGAATTGACAAACACGTTGCAAATAAAGATGAAGAGCATACAAAACTTATGCTTTCTAAAACAGAAAAATAGACTATTATGTTAATAAAACTCGTCCAAATTACAGAAAAATAATAACACAATTGGCTTCTTAGATGTATATTTTTTATTTAAAATAATTTTAATCTTGTTTCTATTACTGTGCACTGTGACTGGATAAAATTTTCAGTAATTCTTTTAAAAGTTTTTATGTATATTTTGTTAAATATTTCGTATTGTTTATATATTTCACTTATGAAAAGATTCGTACTCATATAGAACACATCAATGTACAGTTTAAATGTTTTAAGAAGTGCGACATAGGTAAAAAAAACGAATTTGTCGAAAACTGCGGACGTAATTTTAATGGGTCAGTAATTGATATACTTATCCTATTTCTACGCACGTTAACTGCTTGGACGTATCAAGGGTGTTATAAGTATCTTAAGAATACTACAAATTACTCTGGTTTGCCGTCTTCAGATCTTGCAAATAGGAATTACGCATATTAATTAGCATAATGTATTGAAAAAAATGGAACTATACTGCCAAACCTATTATTTATTCCTTAAAAATAATTTTTAAAAGCGTTTAGATTTTTATTTACCACCACCTTGTATATTTGTATCCTTTGTTGATTTGTACCTGTTATTTATATAATATTCGCAAATATTGATATAATACAAATAATATCATGTGTTTTTTGCTATTGTTAGCGACAAGATTTAATAACAAATCAACGTCGTTTTTCGAGTAACAAGTTGTGCGAGATGATTTATGAATGATTATAAATAATTGAAACAACGTTAAAAAAGTATTCTCGTTTCGAGGAAAAAAAAGATCTTTTCTATGTTTTTTATAAATTCTTACAGTCTGGTGAATGTGTTCGTCGAATGGCGTGCAAAATTGGATAAAATCGTAGGTACGGGAGCTCGAGTATCTCGAAACTGTAACCGACGCGACGCAACGATACAAAAAACTTTAATTGCGTTTTCTCGAAACTAAGTTTCCTAACTCTGCCTCGCGATTTTTCCAAAAATAGTTGACTGATTGCGCTTCCCTATATATTGCATATTTGAAACATTGTACATCGATATCACTCCTACCGAAATCAAGGCGTCTGTTTTAAAAGTGCAATTCTACTGCATCAAACAGTTAACAAATGCAAAAACAAATGCATTTCTTGTGTCAACTAATCGCTCTTGTCTAACAAAATTATTTTTAAATTTACAGTTCTAGTAGTTTTTGTCCTCGGCGATTTAAATAACTTAGAAATAACACGCTGTAATTTTTTGATGCTCTCAACCTTTTTATTATTTTAAATTTCATGTGTTCATTTTTGTAATGAATGCATAGAATCGCAGTGTATAAAAAACTAATTATAAGAAACACTTGGTTTTGATTTTGATTTGAATAGCCTTGGGACGAGTCGTTCATTCATCAAATGGGTTGATAAATCGATGACAATGTATCAATATAAATATTATAACATAATAAAATTATTCGTTGAAATAAAAAATTAATGAAAAGTTACCGATTGATAACAGCGGACATAAATGCCGAGTTGATTTACTGTTCCCAGTTAAAATGTTAATTTGTATATAGCATTTGACAGCCAAATTCAAAGGAACCTAACTAATTTTAAACTGACATTTAACCAGAAGCGTCTCTGACATGCCTTCATCTAAGGAGACCTATAATCGATAATTCCAAAATTTAAACGGCGAGGCGAGGGTACATTTGGACCCAGAGTTTAAATATTGCTATTTGATTATTTAGTTTCCGACAATTAATTAAAAATTTCACTTGCTCCATTAAGGTCTATAGGAGAACTAACATGCCTAAAAGGAGTAGCTGAAAAAATATGTCGAAACAACTTAATAAATAAAATAGATAAACTATAATCTAACGAATAAATTAATATCACATTTAGCTCCTATTCTTGAAAAATCGCACGAATAATTTTTGAAACGATCGTCTGTTTCTCGGTCAACTAATAATATTTTTAACGCAACAAAATGTTCACGTGTGCATTGAAACATCCACGTCCTCCGCGCACGGTGTACAAAACGTATGCAAGTACCACTCCAGGAGCTCTAATCGGACAATTAAAATCTGTTTGGAACGTTAACATTTTTCAACTTGCCGTGAAAGTTGTCGGACGCAGCACGTGCACATCCGTTTCATCCCTCGGAATCCTTCTCGCGCGCCGCATTAACTCGTTAAAACTACTGCTCGCAATTTAAAACCAAATTGTGGTAATTCACATCGCCCAGGATAAATGATTTCGCTCGTTGCAAACGAAACTGTTACCTGGTAACAACAGCGAAAGATTCATTCCTTCCTCCAGCTAAGAGGTCAAGATTCAAGCAGACGCTGTTTCCGATTTAAGTAGGGCGATGCGTTCATGTTAACTCGTGACTGTTCTGTTGATCTAATATACTTAATGCATATAATTCATAGATGCCGATACACACACACACACATGCTACGTAAAACATTTAAAAACATTCCTTAGTTCTCAAGTACCTCGTCTGATCAGACTTAGGTAAGCAAGTGGCTTCGAAGGGTAGATTTCCCGCCGATTTGAAAATTAAAAATATCTGCGCAAGTGTTACATTTAGAAATCACTGTTTTAAGGAAAATAGACTGATATATCTTCGAACATAATAAAATATAATATTTATTATATACCCGATTACATAGTTCATTTATTTACCCGATTAACAAAGCAGCAATAGTATCGGAGTTATGATTAAAATTTTACGAATAAAAATATTAAAAGAGTATGCGCTAAATAGTTTAATGGCAAATCGGATTTATAGATTTTGTGTATATTTCTAGAAGTAAGACAAAAAGCTCATCATGATACATCTAAAACATTTATCGTTAAATACAGATAACAGAAGTCGCACGTGGTCACTGAAAAAATGTAAGAGAAGTTGCAGTGATATTAAATATTATAAAAATTGTACAAAAACAAGTATCAGTAGTAGTAGTTAACAGTAAAGGAGGAGGTATGAGAGTGAAATTCTCATGAAAAAAATGAGAAAAACATGAGAACATTATAAATTAATATACACGAATGAAACGAAAATTTGATTGGTCGAGGTAATGAGCAGCCACCTGAGCAGCATCATCAATCACCTAAAGAGAACTGCAATAACTAATTGTTAATACTAATCGCATTAACACAATCTTCACCGATTCTGAAACAATGAAAGAAGCAACGACTCCGATGGATTTCAACTCCGCAATTTCAGTTTCCTCGACTAACTCACTTCGACTTTACGAAATCGTTCGACGTCGTCGATCAAGACTCGTAATTAATTGTATGTGTGAAACAATGCGTGTGAAAGCATTCGTGCAACGGGCCACCCCGAGCAACGTTTCATTTTGTTGACGCGAAAACAGAGACCGCGAGCGCGTACACGAAGAAGCCCGTTGGGGAAATTTCACCGCGGAGGCAAAAGATCGCGCCCAGAAATCGGTCCGAGCACAATTACCGGGTCCGACAGGATCGTTAAGCGAGGTTTACCCCGTGGTTGGCTGTTCGCGATTACCTTTGATTAGACGATTGTTTGTCGCTTCCTCGAGTTAGCAGTTACGCCAAACAAAGCTGCCGTTGCATCCCAATGTACTGTCCACTCCCTTTCTCTCTCTCTCTCTCTCTCTCTCTCTCTCTCTCTCTTTTTCCCTGTCTCTGGTTGGTAAATCACAAACATTCGAAAAGAAGAGAAGAAAGGGGACGATTGAAAAATTTCGATTTCCTCCGTGGAGAACTGCGGAATCAAAAAGGACCCGGGCGCAGAGGAAAGGTGTATCGTTTCACCATGTCAGCCGTAATCCAAGTCACGGTTTTTTGGTATTATCGCAGAGAAGACGGATGCAGCATTTGTACAGGCAGACAGCAAGGTTCGCCCGTTCAAAGCGCAATAAGTAAGCGAGGCATGTGATCGACTATCTGACAGTAAATCCTCTGTGGTGAATGTACACGGCTCCTCTGTGCCCGTATCGAGCCTCGGTTACCGCCGGATTCCAACTTCGTATTTACTGGTTTCTCTGATATACGCGACGATTGGTAACCGCGATGTCGTCGTGTGTGTATAGCTTGACGCACGATGAGAACACCATCCGGGGAACTGTTTTCACGTATGCACGATGGAACATCAGGCATCGTGATAGGATGCAGTTATTTCCAGGGGAACTCGTTGCTATTAATTTACCAAGAGTGTTTGCTAGCCGAGCGCGATGGCGGATGGAAAAACGGTTCGGAGGACGAACTGAACCAAATAAGTTGTGGGATTAACCCCTTGCATTATAATAACTAATTTAATAGATATGACTGCCAATCGCTTCTTGTAAATCGAAACAAAATTTGAATCTTCGGTCATCGTAATCTGGGAATGAAAATACATTAAGACAGTCTGAAACAAAAATCCTCTCGTTTCATCAAGGGAATTGTTAAGGACGAAGAAATGCTAATCAACGCAGTTCTGAAAGAAATCGTAGTGCGAGGGGTTAATTATGATAATCATTTGTGCGATGAATGTGAAATAGTATTAGATGTATGTTAACATCGAATTTCTTTAAGTTTTTATGCTACTTGTGAGGTTTGTACAATACAGTAGGGACTCCCTTATCCGGACATTTATTTTTACAATATTCTGCTATCCAAATGTTCTGTTATCTAATCATTTTATTATTTAAATACATTATCACCTTGTAGAGAACTTGAATTAGATTTTTAAGTAATTTATTGAGTATTTATTGAGAGTATTTATTGAGTATATTATTGACTATTTATTGAATAAAGAGTTTTCTATGTCAGTCCCTATTTTGTAAATTGTTGTGTTAGACGTAAAAAACCCCTCCACCAGAATTTTACTAAAATAGTGGGGCACTGGACCGACTAATTAGAAATAGCTTATCGAGGCTGTTACGATGGGGATGGTTCAACAGTTTAACGCCAAGAACGGTGACGCCGCTGACAATGGTACCTGCTGTACCCCATAGAAAGTACGGGAAATAAATTGTCGAACCCTCTTGGCGCACTGTGCGGACTTGGGCCACATCAAGTGCCATTCAGAACGGTAAGGCCATGCCGACTTTCCCAGGAAAGTCAGCTAATACCTTCCAGCCGTACCAGAGTCGTAAACTAATAAATTAGTCAAAGAGATACTAAACAGACGCTCAAAAATGGCATCGACCAAATCGACCGCAGCCTAAACCCGAACAGAAATACGAGACGGTGCGACCATAAACGCGTCGCAATAAATTTTATGAAATCTTGGAGATTGTTCAATTAGCAATCAAAGTGTTGAATCATGCCATGGGCGAATAGAAATTGTGCACGGTAATATCACGTGTTTCTCTAATTATTCCAAAAAGTTGAGTACTTGTTTTGAAACGTTCTAGTAGCAGCGTGGATTAAGGTCTTACGTAGATAGTTACCCCGTTGATTGCGCGGACCTTGATAATTACATGCATTTTCTGCCCTAATGTCGTACAACTATATCGAGGCTTTAGAGTAGCCCAGCGGTCGGGAAGTTTAATCAAGCAATGCTGCTTGAATATCGTGTCGTTGAAATGGAAATTTTTAATCAGCTGAATACTGTTTTCGTTATGAGTAATAGTTTTAGAAATAAATGTTTTAGAATTTCTATGCGAAAGAAATATTTTATTCATCCGGAACAGAGAAATAATGAAAATATGGAGATTCTATCTGGCGATGGAACAGGAACTATATTTTATAGCAGATACAATAAAACACAAGCAAATTTTTTCTTTTAATTTGTTAATTTAATGTCGCATCTGCTTAACAGCAGTTAGCGCCCACTTGTGGGGTTACAGTAGTAGGGTTACGAATAGGTAAAATATATACAATAATTTTTGCTTAAGTTATTACATTATTTCCTTAATCTAGATTCCATAAGTTACTATATAATTTCGCCAATCAATTTGGTTCCTTCTAAATATAACATAACTTTTGCTGTTCATTTATAGTTTCTTTATACATTTTTTAATGGTAATCGACATTTTTACTTTTTTACTGATATTACTGTACAATGGACACTCTATTAGAATCTGCCACGCAAATAATGTACAGGTAGAAACGTGAAAATGGGCATTTTACCTGAAACAATGGAATACGGAAAAACGTTAACTACAGGAAGAAGAAATACAATAAATAACTTCTTTAATACAATCGTGTAAAAGAATAGATTAACTTAACCCTTTTCACTTGAACAACTACTCTGAGGCATCATTGTAACTTCCTACATCGTTTTGCAAAAGTGTTTCGACGTTATTAAAATTTATATCTAATAAATTATTAAAAATTTTCGGGTGTTGTATGCACAAATGGTATCAATGTAGTATAAAATTGAAATAATCGTAGCAAATAAAAATAATCATAGAAAATCGAAATAATCGTAGAAAATGGAAATGTTACTATAGTTTAGAAAAAAATGTCTTGACTTGGAGTTCAGTGCAAGAGATTAAAATGTTGGAGAACTATTCTGAGATCAATTAAATTATTCTAATTTATATTCGTCGTATACCATGTTTCTTTACCGCCAGAAACGCGGATTGGACTTTCGAATCTACTCATCCATTGTTTTACTAAAAAATGTACTTACCCTTGTTTTACTATCATCTACGTGCCCTTATTCAAAATATGCTTGTTATTCACTGCTCCATAAATTATAGCAAACGTTCCAACTATGGAACTGTTATTATGTAGAAGATTTCAACGTATGTCCGCTCACGGTATGCACCGTATAAAATAGATTACAATTCCATGCGAATGCAGTTGTATGAGCAATATTGTATCCACTCCGAGTAATCGAATGCCGCAGAGTCGTTGAACGCTGCCGACGCGATATAAAATATTTAGAATGCAAGTTATTACATTTAATTAATATGTCATTCACGGGAATGGGCATTTCACTGGAAAATTGCTGGTAGACGTCCCATCAAAACCAGTTTTAAATCCAATTAAACTTGTAGAACAACATATTGAGCGATGTGAAAGTGTACATTTGAAGCCGAAAGTTTAGCCCAGATTATCCGCGTGCGGTCTTTCTGGGCCCGGAGTCAAGGCTGCGCGTGCAAAATAGGACGAGCGAATGTAAAATTCACCTTCCGCCGTTGATACAACGTGATTAATTTTTAATCTGGAATATAGAAATAAATTGTAAGCGGCCCTGTCGTGTACGCGCGGATGACCGTCGAAATGATGTTACGGACAAAACCGTGAAATAAAATTTTTTCGCCCCGAAGCTTCGTTTTCGAGTGAATCGATGTTAAAAATTCATCGGGCGCACGTGCGCTTCGGCATCCTACGGTTCATGCGTCTGACCATTCCTGGTTATTTCGCGTTGATGTTTATAAACTATACAGGTAGGCTTATGCTATTATAATAATAATGAAATCAACGATGAACAGATGAGTTGTAATTGGACTGAGGATCTTCGTGCGAAATGAAAATTTTCTGCATCTGTTGTATGAAACAAGAGTTAAATAAATGTGTATGTAGTTGTTCTTTCGATAGTCTATTAAATTGAAAATCGTTTAGCGGGTTTTTTTTATTTTTGTCTCATGTATTCACTGTTCTGGATTGTATTGACCCACTTTTTAAAATGAATAGATGAAATTCAAAACAATGACAAAATTTAAACAATTTAAAGATACTTTTGTATTACGTTCAACTCATCAAACTTATTTAAAAAGAAATAAATGTCTATTAAGCTTCTATACCTTGCAGTCAATGCAGTCAATTTTTATTTTGCAGAAAAATCCGCAGTCTGGTAATAAATGTCTGCAATCTAGACACAATTGTTTATTGTAGGTAATAGAGTTTCACTCCAAAACCATTTTCCAATTTTCCAATTTAAAAAAACCATTGCGACAGTTGTGCTCATTTCGTAAAACCTGATCCACGTACTTCGATTTCTAATTGTCGTGATTGTTTATTGCAAGTAGTACAGGTCAAGTTTCAAAGCTGAAACTTTTCGGATATTCATTTTGAAACCATTTTTCTGCGTCTTCAATTTATATCTTGTGTGTTCAAATTCCGATACATTTCGATTATATCGACGGTGTTTTATTGATACTTAAAACGTTGCATTATTGAATAAATAAGAATCTTACTCGTTTCTTGTGAATTATAAATTTTTTTAAAAATCAATCGTTACCGTGGAGCAGAATTTCGCGAAAAGCTGTTCGACGCGTATAAAATTGTTCAATTAGGTTTCAAAGAGCCAATGTCCGAAAAGCGAAATTAAACGTTCCAACAGTGATGTGCCGTTATTCAGTGTTCAATATATACGCTCCATTTCAAAATAATACAGTACATTCACAGTCGATTGGAAACGAGTTCTGTTTCGACTTTAATCGATATACACAGGAGGCAGTGTATTTTTATCACTTAACACTTATTCATTTCTATTGCATTCGAAATTATAATTAAACTCTGAAGCTATTCCGAATGCTCGATAGTTCTGGCATCGTGAAATGAGACGGTTTTTCATAGAAACAACTGTTTAATTAATTGCTAAACAATTGTTTAATTAATCGCTAAACAACAGACACACCTGCGTTCGCAATTTACGGCGATCTATAAAAATTAATAAAACGGCGGCTGCTGTATACTCTTGATCTTGTTACACCTTAGAAGCAGCGGAGCTATTAATGCAGGGGGTGAAATTCTATTTTACCACAGTTTCAGATACTTGACAACAAAAAGCGGTTAGATAAAGTTTTTAAATACCTTGCTCACAGTAATGCCAGGCTATCCAGCGAACGGGTTAATCGCAGACATTTCGCGGGAGCATATTTTGAGTTTAAAACTCGAGCAAATTTTGCAGGCGCACGGCGCAGAAAACTTAATGTATTATTTCACCGTGTAGTTCCCGCAAAATAGACAGGTTTTGCTTTGCATAGTGAAAGCTCATTAACCGACGGTTTCGGACAAAATGGATTGACCGGTTTACAGAGTTTTCGAGCATGATTTTCATTCTGCCGGCGGCGGCTCGTTAACGCGATTCGAACATCGGAAATAAAAGTCTGTTTTTCGATGTAGTTTACGAAGATTGCTCCATTTCGTGAATAATAATTTACTCTCTGTTAATAAAAAATGTAACTTCGTTGAGTGAAACGTAAATTCTCGTAACTGGTCGGCGGAAAATTAAATCGCTTTGAAAATTGGTTTTTACAGAAACAATTACACATTTATATTATAAAAACAATTATGGACGATAATAATTATCATATTGAAATTATTATAAGTATTAAACTTCCAAAAACAATTTCGAAGTTTCGAAAATTTTAGGAAAGCAGAATTAAAAAAAAGTAAATTATTTCTTTTATTTTATATTCCTTAATTTTATATTCCAGCTAATAATGTCTGTCATTCATGTATAAAATCTACAGTCTAGTAATAATCTGCTTTATTAAACATAATTGTATAATGCCGTTCCACTTTTAAAAGATGCTAAATAATTTAATCAAATGTTTTTCATTTCTAATTTGAAGTTTTACTTTTCCGATATGGAACAAGAAGACCGAAAAAAACATTTAAAGTCAGTGGATGTTGCTTTGTTGGTGTATTATTTGTTTTGATGAATATCCAGTGTATATATTGTTATTATTGTTCTGAATTTCCCCAGTATTGCAATATATTACAATATGTTTTCATTTCAATCGTTATGGCAAAAATGTAAGCTGGAGCTTTTTGTTATTTTATTTCTATAGTGACCACGTTTTTACCACTCATTTGATCGTTTTATAGATCGCCTCACACGTTTCGGTCTTTCAAACAACTTTTGACTAAATTGAGTTTTTTGTGCACAAATTCTTGATACGTTCTAGAGCAATAATTACGCAAATAAAGGTACGTTGAACTTTCTTATTGTCTAGGCAGAGGACAATGCTTAATTACAGAGGTTATTGCAGTAATAATGAGCATTGTTGTGACATAATATTCATAGAATATTAACTTGACACGAATTTTGTTTAGAAAATATAGTATTATAGTCCAGAATAGTTTTTTTTCATCGAAACTTGACTATGTTTACTGTTATTTTTAATTGCAATTCTCAGTTATTTCGCATAGAATTTATTATCATTAAAAGACATCTATTTTATAGATTGCATAAGTTCTTCTAGAAAATACATCGGTGTTCGATAAAACATAACATCGGCAATCCGAGTGGAAAGTAACGTTACACTTTCTGACTTGTGGAATAGTGAAACTGGAGACACTTTAGATAGACGAATAAATCATACGGGAACTTGTCAAACCTTGTTATAAAGCTTCGCGTTGAATCGATTTAAGTAGAGGCAAAATGAAAGGAACGCCAACCAACTACTTTAACACTTGTGAATATAAAATCACAGGGAGCGTTGTAAAAACAGCAAGAATAAAAATAGCATAGTATGTCACGATTCATATAGTTTCAGAAAGCGAGATAAAAATTGGAGTATTGCATGACTTACACGCTTGTCATAGTCGTGGCACTAATTAATCTGGAACTAGATAAAAACGGGCAATTTTCTAAAATTTATTTATACCTGCCTTTTTTTTATAGAAACAGTTGTTTCGCCTATCTCCATTTACTGTTACAATTTCACTTCATTTACACTGCATTACACATTGCTATTCTCTACTGTGTTGCAACTCTCTGGACTTCATTTTTAATTAATACATAAAATAAAGTGTTCGTTGTAAATGTAATGGTTCCTGCAAAATCGTGGTCCAGAGTTATATTGTTACAATAGAACTTAATGTTTACTGTTTTATAACAGCGACAAAATTGAATTTACTTAAACTTCGTACATTTTTCATTGTAATATGTGCTTAACTTTTACTAGACACACTGCAGAACAGTTACATAGGCTGTGAAAGGGGTGTGACACGCCATAACGACTCCAAGCGATTGTCACGTTTAAAGTTTTCATTATATTGGGCCACAAAAATTATTAGAATTATTAGAAAATCAGAATATCCTTTGGACATTCTAAAATAAGGATCTACAAGAATACAGACTAAAAAGAACATAGAAAACAGACACTGAGGAAGAACGCGAATACTAATTTTTGAGAAAATTTCGTGACGCTTATTTCCTAAGTGTTACAGTAAACCTGAATGAAAAGAATTAATTAAAAAATAACGCATTTCTCAGGGAAACATTTTTCCGATGAGTGATTGTAACAGAAAAACTCAGAAACCAGTGAATTTGACTGGCTTGCCAATGCCACAAAATTGCACGAAATCATCGTCGCATGTACGCTGCTTATTGTTCAGATATTATTAAGATCTCGGGAAGCGACGTTCATCATTTCGCTTACTGATTTTACGTCTTTGCACATCGTACGTTTGTACGGTGCGTTAAATTCATTTATACCGCAACTCTGCGGCTTTACACCATAAACCTTATCAGCAGATTGCAGCGTTAAGAGCGAAATTGCACTTCTTTCGACGAATTGGATAAAATCATGAACAAAGGAATGCTCTAAAAATGCGATTGCGAGAGTACAGGAGCCATGGATCATCCTCTCGCATTGATTCGCAAACGAGCTCGCTATACGAGCTTAATCTCTGCATCGAGAGCGTTGTGGATAGTCATTACGTATTGCCGAGGCGTGTATGCGTATATGCGACGCATAAAACTCGACATCGGAATTGATGATACCGATACGAGGAAGGAGCGGAGGTGGCGCGGACTAATTTATTAAATCCGGTTAGAACGTTACTACCACGATAACGTCGGCCGCAGTGAGACGCGCGGATTTTTGTTCTCGCGTCGCACAGTGGAGCGAGAGGCATCCGAAAGCAGAATTAAGTCTCCTCTCATAAATCTACTTATAATTAAAAAGGTAGCTATATAGACGGTTAACTGAACATTTCGGTCACGAAGTGGTATAATCTCTTTCCATTTTTAATGATCATTATCGCGACTTCACGATGTCAAAGACGCCCGCCTCAAATTGACTGAAATATAAAATTGCTATTTACGGAACGGTTATTCCCTGAATTTGACTAATTGCTGATGGGAACAAGTGTACTAAGCATGTATTTGAATTTTGCGAAATTTCATTGTTCTTGACACGTTGAATGCCACGCCAGTTTTACAGGGATTGTCCGTGACGCCACGATGATTTTTCTATTATAAGATACATATAATGTTGAAATTTTATCTGAAATAAATAAGTTACAGTGTATAACAATGTTTGACATGTTAATTGCGACGGGGGTCACCGGTGACATCAACGATGATAATAATAAAAAATTCTAAGCACTGCCACTTGTTTAAATTATATATATATTTCTATCAACCGGTGTCCCCCATGATGTTACTGCCAAGTTGAGTGGCGGTCACCGGTGACCCTCGTGGCATTCAACGTGTTAAATAAATTTTTCTCTACTTATATATTTTATTTTTATTCTCGAGTTTTACTTCATTTACCTTAATCTGTGTCGCTATGTAGAGTAAAGTCTTGACTTTAATATGCAAAAGGGATTAGCTGTTACTAGGGGATATTGAAGTAATTGGCTAAAGTGTTATGATTCATGTTCTTTTTCTGTCGATGTAATTTTTTTTTAAACATTGAAGGACATCGCTATTTTCTACACATTAACTCCTATTTTTTATAACGCGGCACTGTAGTACACATGAAGCGAATTCAACGACCTCTGACACTATGATCTTTAAATGACTTTGAATGGAGAAATTTAATAACTTTGTTTCTCGTATAACGGGCTAGGCAAGAGCACGAATGTCAGTTAAATGTCCATTCAAGGTCACTTAAAGGTCATTATGTCAGAGGTTGCTCAGTTCGTCTTGATGTGCACTGCAGTGCCGCGTTATAAAAAAATATGGATTAACGTGCAAAAAACAGCGATGGCCTTCAATATTGACAGAAATTGGGAGAAAAAACAAACATCGATCATGCTATTTTTAGCTTGGCACTAAAGAGATATTTTTTTATGTCAGCAAAAATGACGAAGATATTTCAACGTGCAGGATAAAATAAACACGCTGTACACTGTCTCATCGTGAAGTACCAGAAAATTGGACATAGATATCTGATTTTAATCAGACAATGTTTTTTTTACTGCTTTTGGCTGCCTCTTGTCTCATTGTGCGCTGCTACGATTCCTGCGTCTAGGTGAAACGCGGTGGGCGGACAATAAAACGAGTTGCAACGGCGCTTAGGGGAAGACTCTACACAGAAAACTTAATGCAATTTTAATCGCCGCTCCGGAGACTCTATATCGGGTCATCAGTCAACGTATTCGCGACATAAAAGACCGATAGAATTCACCGGGCGCAAAGAAAACGAGACTAATTTCTATGGAATCGCGGAACGGCTGCCGCGCGATAGTTTTTATTCGCTGGTCATCGAGAAACGTTTAATTCCCGATAATAAACGTTTCGGTGACATTATCGTTCGCGGGTACTCGAACGTTTACGGCTTACGGATTCGACCGAGGAAAACGTGGAACAGAGCCCCCAGTGTTTTGTTCTCGAGGTAAATCTCATTTGTTTGGGTAGAAGGGACAATGAATTGTATGGCAGTTTATATTTTATTAGACTGATTAGTCTGAGAGAAGTATAACTTGGGACATGTAGATAAAATATCTTGTTTCATTGTTTTATGGATGAGTGACACAGATATTCCGAAGTTAATTTTGGAAAATATGCATTTGCCGCGTAGTTAGCATTGGATGCAACTACCATACTTGTTTTTCTAAGTATATTAAAAAATGAATGACATTGATCGTGTAATAATTAAGAAAGCATATAGGAAAACGAAACAAAATTTCTACAAATAGAATATGAATAAATATCATTGCAGAATTTATCAATTTATATTTGCTTGTATTCTATAAAATTTATTTAATATTATGTTTTCAGTGCAAAGAAAATAAATTTCAATATCTCTTTGAGGGTTGTTTTCATCCTTCATACGATATACAGTTTTGAGAATCGTAATTGCTTAGAATGATATTTAAAAGGTTGCTGCGAGTAAAGAAATTAATCAGTGCTACTTTTCATTGTACACTTGATCCTTTTTGATCTTTTTTGTCCTTCAATATCAATAATACACATATATTCATACTATAACTATGATCTCGTAAAGAAAGTTCCTATTTAAAAAATCAGTAATTAATTCTTTACTTAAAAATCACAGCCATAAATAAAAAAATTATACAAAATTAATTCGTGCAATGTTTATACGTTTTCTAAATGTGGTAAATGTAAACAATGTTTTCTGAATATGAATAATCCAAAATCGCATGAAGAGTAACGGTAAAAATTATTATTGTTAATGAGACTCTCTAAAAACACGTCACATTAGAACACCAGACGAATCAAAATGATATTTTCTCCCACGATTATTGAAATTATTAACACTTTACCAACCGGAAGCCTATAAATCGGCTTTTCACCCCTATCGGTAGCCTATGAATCGGTTGTCATAGCAATCAATAATTTGCTATCTATTATTGAGATATTATTATATAATTTTTTAAATATTAGATATCTTTCGCGATGAATAAAATAAATAAAATTTACAGCCGAATGACCGGTCGGTAAAGTGTTAAAATATTCGAATTAACTGATCCTCATATAGTTGTGTTTGTATATCGTAGAGAACGGTTATGGTTTACTTTGTGGCGTTTACGAAAAATTAAATTTACTTTGATTTCCATATAACGTACATATAATACAGATATAAAGCAAGTTCAAAATATAATCTAAATGACAGTCAGATAAAACGAATACAATATGAAAATAGAAAGTAGGTATTTCTTCCACGATACTTTCTCATTTCAGTCAGCACTCAAAAGGTTAATTAACTGTTCGCAATTTTCCGTTAGAAAACTTGTGATTGAAGCATATCCTATTTGATTATACTTACAGACGTGTATGATTCCGCGGCTGTGTCGATGATCGTCTTACCGCGGACGGAATTCGAATTGACGCAATGAACTCTTTTCCCAGGAAAATATTGGACTCCGGCGTGAATAACAGTACCGGGATATTTGTCTTGCGACGAGTTCGATAAAATTCAATCTAGGAAATCACACGTTCCGTGTGACCGGGGAAAGAGAGAAGCGGGTCTGGGTCGTGGAAATAGACGTGGAAATGATTCGGCAGCGTTAAAGGGTAATGGCGAACCGAGCCGTTGTCTTCATTTTCCCCGGTAATTTATACGTCGTTTAGTTTCACGTAATTAACTAGAAGGCATGGCGCTTTTGATTAAACAAATCGCTGGAAAAGAAGATTCGCGCGGAGCGGGCGCGGTGGGTCGAGCAGTGCCGAGCTCGCCGGCAGCGTTGCAAATTGCCATACAGATTCATTCTTGCAGCTGAAATGAGATTTCATCGGACTTCCAAACACTGAGCACAAGCGGAACTTCTCATTCCGTCGAATTAGACGTTCCGCTGCGTCAAATAAGTTTTTGTCCCCGTTTGAGCTCCGCGCGTCCTGGAAAATCGAATGGAACCAGGACCTTTATATATTTATTAGCAAATTCGCGGATTTAATATGCGCTCTACTTACAGTGCTGTGCGTAATTGTAGATTCGATGCAACAGTTACATTGTTTTTGATATCTGAACGAAAGCATCGTATTCGTATATTTTTATTTTCTATTATTTCTAACAGAGAAACATACAAATATGATATTGTGTTAAGTTTTTTTTTAAATATGCAGGGCATCTCAGTTGAAGGAGGCATTTCTAATGACATTTAAGCAAAAAACTAAAAGACAAGCTATATTGTTATCTGTCTATTTTCTATTATATCTAATATAGAAATATACAAATATGGTGTCTTGTTAAGTCTTTGCGTAAATATCACTAAAAATGTAAGTTACTTCGAGCCTACAATTATGCACGATAAACTATCCTGATTCCTTTATCAATTTCAAAAAACTATTGTACATTTGTCTGAAATTAAAATGTCGCAAATAGTTAATCGTATGGAAAGATTGTTATTATAAAAGATGCTCGGTGCAAATGTGGCTTCAACTGTTCTTTTACGCATCGCAATGTTCGAAGTAAATTTCAAGAATTTATTTGTATTCGTACACTGTGCGGCAAGTGTTTATATTTTAGCACAGCCGTCGTTGTACGAAATAACTTTCGCCCGACACATCTTCCAAAATATTACACGCATCAGAAGTTATCGCGATTTAAATTTCCCGCAGTAAATGTCCATTGTAACGCATGCCAGGGGCGTAATAATGCCGGGCGTTATCGCGCGCCCGTTTCCACGGACAATTGATAACACCGAACCCGTTAAATAATCAAAACAGTTTAAAAAATATATATTTCGAGAAGAAACGTACCGTACGGTTCAATTCGTAGCGCGAGATATTTTATTGGCATCGACGCCCGACAATTTATGCTTATGCAAATGTATATAGCAAACGATCCGGTAAAAAGCAATAATTTTTCGAGAATGCAGCCCGAATCGAGGAACAATATAGCCGTTTAACACAATATTTCAGGCTGCCCCGCGATTGGTTCATAACAGCCGAATAACCACGGATGTGAAATGTCTCGTTAAAATATATTCTCATTAATTTATCACGTGTTTTCGGAGGAACCAAGCGCGCAGCCAGCGAAAAAATCCGCGGTGACAAACGCGAATATCTCTTCTCGAAAATTTGCATCATTGCGCAAGGAAATTCATGGCTCGGAGGCGCGATAAATCGATACTTTTGTCATCCGGTAATCCAATTTTGTCTGCTTCCCAGTGCGCATAAACATTATGCAGCTTTTAATAGAGTTATAAAACAAAGCGGTTGTCAATACAATCTTATCGAAAATTAAAAAATATTATCCGGCTGGATGAGCTCTGTTCATTGCTTGCCGTGTAACGTGTAGGTAATTCTCTCTCTCTCTCTCTCTCTCTCTCTCTCTCTCTCTCTCTCTCTCTCTCTCTCTCTCCCTTTATCTCACTGTCTCGCTCACCCTCTCGTCGGTATTGTCAGCTCTCAAGATGCTTGACGTGTCGATCGTGATTCCCGACGCTTACAACGTGACACGCGATGTTAGACTCGACTGGCATCTACTTCGACACCTTGCATTATGCTCGATTGTCCTGATTCCATCATGCAGTTACCCGTCCACCCCGCTGCTTGATATAATACTTAGCTACAGCAGATACACGAAAGTTCTTGGCTGTGTATTGACTCGTTTCGGTTACACTGTAGAAATTCACAAAGGCTTCTGCGTCAGGCTTTTGAACATTCTACTATCACGGTTAGACGCGTCACTTGTCTTACCTAATTAAAATTCTGCGGTTTAACCTCTTGCACTCGGATGTAGTCGATACGAAGACGCGATATATTCGTGTCAAAGTGGCATTTCCTTTTAATTGTCACTTTTTTAACAATTTTAAATTGTTATTTTTTTACACAAAATCGTTTATTTATTAATTCCTATATAGTTTCGGGGCAGTACTGTGATGCAAAGTCACAATTTTTGTAAGATTTGCTCTGAGTTGGTAGATCAGACGATAGAGAAGAATAATCGATTAATTGTTAGCGTATCTAATTTTTCTAAACGATGGATTGATGTTCTGTTGGCTTATTACAAAAACAGAAAGTTAAATAAAAATGTATTTCTTTTTAATGCGTTAAGTAAACTGTAAGTCAGTCTTAAATTCTTCTAATTTCTTCGTTCCTTGGTATTTAACCAGTTAACTATGGCGATCTATTTGCAAAGCGCCCACCAGTGTTTGTCGTGATAATTAGGCGACGATGAATCCAAAAAGACGAATCCAACTCAAATTATTTATAATTTTCATTTGTTTGTTTCATTTCGTCTTGACCTCTAAACATTTTAAACATATTAAAAACAAATATAATTTAGTTTTCGCCAGAATTATCAAAATGACACAAAATTCTGCCACATCTCCATGACGGATATAGTCGTCAAACACACTTAACTGGTTAAGCTAGTCAATTCCAGCGTACATGCATTAAATCCGCAGTCTAGTTGTAATATACATATACAGTTTCCATCGAAACGATTTTATAATTTCAGAGAGTGTAGAATAAAATTCGGGAACAAGACGTTTTGTCCGGCAGATCTAGTGTTGAAAGCCACATAAACCTTCTACCTGAAAGTTGTGCGCACGCGACGATCTTCGTCCGAACAGAACAGCTAAGATTAGCAGTTGTTTGTTCGTTACGGTCGACGTTCGGTCGTGTACGAATTACGGCAATTGGAATTCTCGTCGGCCGGTGACAAGAATCGACTGAAACTGCAGGAGAATGGTGGTTAAAAACAGAAATTACGGTCATGAAAGACACGCGGATCGAGGTGATAATCGTTTCCGAAGACACCCAGTGTAAAGCTTCTGCGATAACGTCCTGTGAATGGCAAGCAATTCTGACGACGAGGCGCGCTGTCCTTAAGAACGAGTAATCGATCGTATTGCTCGACAGGCTTGCGATGCGACCCGGGTTCACACCCCGCATCGGCAAATCTATTACATTATCGGTGTTCTGGGTGCTCGACGTGTCGATAGTCGATAGCGAGACTGGAAATTTCGAGCGTGACCCGAGACACGCGGACTCATTCACGTAGATTGATTTATTCCGTTCACCAGGTTTCCCCACATTTGTCTTTGAGCAGTCCCGATTGCGTGCAAGGACTTCTGCGTACGCTACTGGCATCACGTCGTAAGTCTTTGATTCGTCGACGTAGAGGACGTTTGCCAATACTGGAACACTAGAGGGATTTTTGGTTTTCAAGGGAAATTTGTGTGCTTTTTTATCATTCAAACTACCAAACCGGTTGAAAAGATTGATTTCTGATTTTTTCTTTCACGCTTGCTGAAACTGCAAGAATCTTTCAATGAAAAATTTTGTTATTAACACTACACCTACCGAATATTGACAGTGTATGTTTATATAGTCCATTTGCCATTTTCGGCAAAAAATAGAATTAGGTATTAGTTTGTGATAAAGATAACATTTAAATATAAATTTGCATAAAATTATACAAAAGTATAAGATTTGTAAGAAAATGTATAATTAAATTTATTTTTAAATGTATAATAAATTTCATATAATTACGTTAACAGGTAAAGAAACAATTAGATACAAATTTGGGATTTACAAACAAAATTATAGAAATTTATAGCAAAATGTAAAATCTGGTAACTTATGCATAATTTATGCCGTTACATTTTTTAAAAATGTCTAATCTAATTCAGATTTATAATCCGATGACGCAAAATTGGTTTAGCGAACGCCAGGAGTTATACGGCGACGTGTTTCAGATACGAATGGTCGAAAAGTTCGATTATATGGTTTGGCAACGCAATCCGACGTACCAGCAGAATTTAGGGAATGGTGTGAATCTCGAAGCAGCAAACCCGAATCTCATAATCTAGTTCCGTATTGTGATGCAATGTACCGGAGCGAGGCGGTGTAGATTGTCCCGTGATGATTTTACTTGCTAAAGGAACGGGGAATGTGTACGCGGATCGAGAATGCGGGAGACATCGAGGTTACGAGGACCGCAAGCAGGCAAATAGATGCGTGTTGCGAGCAATTTAGAGGAAAGGGAGGTGTGCGATGAAGTATTGATATTAATTTGCCTCGAAGACATCGTGAATGTCACAATAAACTCCGCGAGATTATGCTGTCCCAGCGATTAGCAGCGATTTCAAGTTGTTCGTTGTGTTATGCGAGGCATTGCAAACTTGAATTTTTACGGTCAGTCACGGAAATATTGGGACACCAGTCTATCGAAATAATGAAAACCTATTATTTTCACGATCATCAATTGTTTACAGCTGGTAACAACAAGTAATTTCAAGTGATTTCAAGTTGTTCATTATGTTATTCGAGACATTGCAAACTTTAAGTTTTACGTCAGTCACGAAAATATTGGGACACCAGTCTATCAAAATAATAAAAACCTATTATTTTCACGATCTTTAATTGTTTATAGCTGGTAGCAATATTAACCGATTTTGACAAAATTTTCAACGTGCATATAACGAGACGGCGGATTTTATATATGTATAGATAAATTGAGTAGACGCGATTTAAAATAGTTGGGAGATTAAATGAATTTTAAAATGACGACATCTTATTTTTAATTTATTGAAATAATTCAATTTTTATTGAAGAGACAATTATTATTTTATATATAAAAAATTGTAATTATTCATTCGAATAAAAGAGTTAGAAAATATGAACTTTGCTATTTCCTTTGTTATTTCAAGCAATTCTAATTTTTGCAAAAATTTTGTTGATGA
>CM052153.1:12801352-12832604 GCA_028455555.1 Augochlorella aurata
AATTTTTGCAAAAATTTTGTTGATGATCGTTTAGTAAATCAGACCCTAAAAAATTCAAATCCTTTGGTCCAACGTTTTACAATTTATTCCTTGTTGAAAAGTGTCTTATGAACAGCCTTATTGTTTTATGAAACTATAAACTATTGAAATTTAATTTTTTAGATATAAAAATTCGAGTTTGTATACGGTACAGTTATGTAACCATTAAACTGCTGATCTTTAATAAATAATAGCATATTTATTTTTTCCTAACAGAAAAAACCTTTTCTTTTCTCATTACACTGAGTAATTTTTTAGTTCACGAAGGAAACACATCTGTGATTCTAATTTTTGTAAAATGACGTATGGAAATTGAGAATTTTCATAAGGTTCCACAGTCTAATAATCAAGAAAAGATAATATATTTGGTAACCATTCCTATTTTGTATTAAATACCATTTGTTTCCAACATTTGTGCAAGCTGCATGAAATTCATGCTGAAACTGATATAATTGTACGGAGTAGGTAGAATTCATTATGATCGAATCAAATGATATCTTTAATAATATCTACATTTCATGATATGTAGTTATCATTTCCTTTATTAGTTTCATATATTTAGTTATCATTTTTATTATGTTTCACGTATGTAGGTAAAACTTTTATTGTGTTTCATGTATTTAAATATCATTTTTAATATTTTTTACATAGATTAGGGTATCATTTTGTTCTACATTTGCTGGGCATAGGCATATATAACTTTTCGGTGATATCAAATATCAGTATGGGTTGCATTTCATACGTCTACGTTTCACTGAATTTGATATACGATCAAAATTTATAGGCTAATGGAACAAAACGAAGTTAATATAGCTATTATTACAGCTTAGCTTGGATTAGCGTGGAACAATCGAGTGTGATGTTTCCTGCTCGGCACGTTGATGCAACTCATACGTGCATGTCGTAATGTATCATATGAGCCTATTAAAATTGTATATAATTTAAGAATTTAAATATTTCAAAGAAATAATGAGTCAATAAAGAAAATCTATTACAGATTTGTTAAAAAGAAAAAAAGTGTGGTTTCCAACTTTGTTCCGCATTTATTATAAAATTACATTCTATGGGACGATTTTTCTACTGTAACATTAATTGCCACGATCGTTTAAAAACACTGGATTGAATTATTTGAAAATAAACATTTTTACTTCTTTATAGATAAAAACAAATTACAATTTAAACAATTGCAATAGCTCCGACAACGATTATATAATACGGACAAAAATCGTTCCTTTATACGAAAAATCAATTTTTAAACCATCATAGAAGTATCAAATATGTAATATATGGGGAAGAAGTCATGCATTGCATTGAAGAACATTTTATAGGGAATATTTCCACATGATTTGAAGAAAATGAAATGCGCAGTTTCGAAGATTGAAATAGAATCCGGAGGAAATACTTGAGTTCTAGTATCAAATTTTATAGTTGGGTAGATCCCAATATTACTTCAATAAAAATATCTTTTCTTGTGAATAAGGCTTTCCGATACTTGACAATTTTTCTGCACAAAGTAACACAGGAAAGAGGGAAAAATAGTGATGGCAAAAATGATGTTCAAGGAGGAACACGTATTTACTTGTAATGTCGATTAAAACATTTATGTGTGACGTGTATTTATTGTTAATTAATAAATATGTTATAGGAACAACTCGAGCCAGCAAGCAACTCACTTTGAGTTAAAATTAAAGTACTTCTAATTCTAATATTCTAAATACTAATAATCTAAAGCAATTTTAATATTTTTAGTGCTAAGTTTAAACTATTAACTGTTTATATTACATTGAATGAAATCGATAGTAATTTCAAGAATATCTTAAACGTGTATGATACTTAAAATTATTAAATATTTCAGTGATTTTAATGACAAATTGATCTAACATATATCGAGCTTATCTTGGCTGAGAATATATCACCTTGCGATTAATAATATTTTCACGAGTTAATTACATTCGGTAAGAAAACTTGATTTTCATGCACGATCTCTGCATTCACAATTCGGTTCCGTAAGCAATATCGAGACTTCTCCCGCAGCACGAATATTCAAGTAAAACGATTCGTTTCTCGCCTAAACGCGCGAAGGTATAACCAGATAAGAAGGTCAAAAATTTTCTCGATCCAAATTCAACTCGCGATAGACCATTCGGTAGCTTACCGAGGGAAAACATTTTGTAGCGTGCTTCAGCATCGTATCTTGACCGGCCGGATTGTAACAGGGCTAACCGGATTATTCGTTTTAACTCCATTTTCTTGATCAAATCTCTACCAGAAACCGCGAATAGATGCCAGGGAATTTTTTCAGATTTTTTGCTCGAAGACTTCGGTCGCGGAAGAACGATAAGTATTATACAGAGATTACTAAAAAATGCGGACTTCTTAACGAAGTTCTACAAATTCTGGGTTACACTCCTGCGTTAGCTTTTTTAAGTGTACTGCAATTAACGAAAATCTGGAACCCAGTTTTGCGACATAATTTCTGCTTGATGACGCAGCTTGCATTTAGGTTTATTCATTTTCTCTATTAACGCGAGTAGATTTTTGTGACATGACATCGTTATTAAATAAAACAACAGTTATGTGTTTAACACGTTCAACGCCAACAATAGACCATCAAAATTTTCACAAAATCAAAGCAATTTAATTAATTACAGCGAAATTAGAAAGTTAAAATTGATTCAAACTAGTCAAATTCAATCTGTTCGGATATATTAAAATGAAAATGAATTTTCAAAATTGTTTAAAAACTAGCGTCACCCATATTTGACTGACGCGGCGCTCAACATGTTAATATGAAGAATTCAATTATAATGTTTGGATATAATGGAAACTATATAAAACAAACCGTTTTGTAATTACAATTTTATCACCTATTTTCTGCGTATATGAAATTCGAATCAAATTAGTTGAAAATTCATTTTCATTGAGAAATCATGGAAAACTATTTTTTAAATACTGTTTCAAGAATTGAAATTTTTTAATATGTAGTTTTTCTTACAAGAGAAGAATATTATCCTAAAATAATGTCAATTTCAAAGATTTTGTCGGATCGATGGTATTCGATTGAAGTTTGAATTAGGGTACAAAAATCACACATTGTTTAATTATTTGTTTTTCTTTCGATTGTTAAGTTCATCTATTTGTACACAGTACTTCCATTATTTTACGCGTATTTCAGAAAATATAGAATTCCAAAAATTTGCGCAAAGTCAAAGTAATTTAGTTGCTGTAATTCACCGTACAGGATTGATGTTTATTAGACTGATCACTTCTTGAACTCTTTTACGTTGTACAAATCCTAGTAAAATTCGGTTTGAGCAATTATATTATGAGAAAAATTAACTTTCAATACGTTGCTAGCTTGTAAATCATAACTAGGTGACACAATTTAGTGTCAAGGTTTAATAACTGATTTTAATTAGGACCTACTGGTGAAAATCGAATTTTATTAGAATCTGAAGGAACTGATTTATCAAATGTTCGTTTCGCAATAAAGATGTTAACACTAAACTTACCGTGCCAGCCAAAATTACTAATTTCCAATTTTTCTTTGAAGCTTGTTGAAATTATGAAGACTCTTTCATGAAAAATGATCGAATCGATATCTCAATCCAAACATACATTACTGTTTTGTTCTTTTGAAGAGACATACTAATGACAGGTTAGGTGAAATCACGCGAAAACATGGAAATGAAATCCGTCCATGCGTGAGCAGCGTGTCGTGATCCTGATCTGTATCCAACAGATTTGAAATAATAGATATATTCGCAAGTATAAAGTTTCGTGAGATTTTACGTGACGACACATTAGTATGTCTCTACCTTTTTTAATGCTCGGTGGGTTTAGCGTTAACACTTTGCCGGCCGCTCATTTCTCGCATCGTCTTTACGCTGCCGCCGGCGAATCACTGAGGCCGAGAGAAGCGAATCCTAAAATTAAGCAATAAAGTATGCGTTCTCTAGGCAGGAAAATTAATCTACGTCGAAATTGCATACCAGCTGTTAGCCAAAAAATGCTAAGCTCAAAAATTTTAGTGCAGGTCACTAACAAGCATAGTGGAAACATCGACGCTGCGCTGAACCGATGTCACGCGTACGTGACGCCGGCCGATAACCGTTGGCGAGCAAAAGTCACGCCAGCGTGACAGCGGCCGGCAAAGTGTTAAAGATGGTCGAAGAATAGCGCGACCCACTTGTGCCCAACGCGGCTGTCAGCCCGTTAACAATTGAATCGTTGCGATAAAGCAGCGTAGCCGTGCTTGAAAATGGTGGATATAAGTCGGCGGACACACGCGTTTCGATTAAGAAATTCCAGCGACACAGAGGAATATTGCAAAGACACGGTGTCCACGGCCGCCTCTCGTCTAACAAAAGAACGAGGGAGCCAATCGTCGTTACATTTACACGTCGAGCGACAGCAACGATATAGCCAATCTTAGAACCGTAGAAAATTCGCCTTGTGATCGGCCGCTGACTCCTTCGGCGATAAAGAAGATTTAGATCGATTTAAGATTCCAATTTCCGGGGCTCCTCATGGGAGCCGGGGAGGTACTTGGAGAGACGACGACGTCGACGAGGGTGGAGATGTGCCGCTGGCATATCGTGATGAAAGGACGAAGAAGCGCAAGAATGGTTCCCCGTAGATAGTGGCCAGGTTTCGGTAGTACCTTGGATTCAAAGTAGATGGTCGCTTCAGTCCGAATTACTAGGCTTTCTCTTTCGACCTCTATTTCCTCCTCTGCTCTTATTCCTTTCTCGGTTCTCTCTCTTTCTCTCTGTCCTTCTTTTTCTCCTTTTTTCTCGTCCTCGAATCTTGCTCTTGTTTTAAATCCTTCCCTCCGGACTCCTTCCACTATCAAGTTACTTGTACCTCTCCGCTTTCACCCCTCAGTGGCTATATTATTTCTATAATTGGGTTTATACTTATACCTCTCGTTTCCGACAGACTAGCCGCATTTTTTAGCGTAATCTTGTTAGACAGCTTTATTAAGGATTTCTTTTTATTGAGGAGCCCAGACCTCCTCCAGCGACCTTATTTGAGAATTTCATTTTACGAGGTAATTCCGTCGGTTGATTCTATTTCTTTCATTATTTCTGGTTAGATATCTCCGGTTCCTTACGTATGCATATACAGGGTCTTCCAAATAGAGGTTTCATTTTGAATAGGCCGCTGTTTTATCGTCTGCCAAACAATTTGCTGTCGTCTTTCTACAGATGACAAGTGAAAACTATGCCATTAATGAAAATCGAACGATACACGCTTCAACAGCGCATCGAAATTGTTAAAATTCACTACAGAAATGTTGAAAATTACGCCGATACAGTTCCATGTTTACTTCCGACGAGACGGCAATCACAAGTGCCCAAAGCGTTGCTCTTCTGCGGGAAAAGTTTTCTGGTGGAGTCATTCCTCGAAATGGTGACCAAAATTGGCCGCTGAGATCATGCAATTTAACACCTTTGGACTTTCTTCATTGGAACTTATGTAAAAGAGAAAGTTTATGCCAATGCTCTCTAGTCGATTGAAGCACGTGACACTGAAATTACCAAAATGGCTTTTCTCATTTTTTCTTTCACAGTCCCGATATTATAAAAATATTTCGATGACTTTTTAGATAAACCATTCGAGGTTTAAATAACTTCCATCTTGCCATCGTTATAAACCGATATACATTAGTTGCATTTAGGGCTCGGTAATTCTCGTGTCGAAGGCAACGTACAAGTCGTTATCGATCAAAGAGAGCCACATATATGTGAAAATCTGACCGAAATTTTCAAAATTTCATCGAAAGAACATGAAGAGAGAGAGAAATAGTAGAAGCCATTTGGCTGACAATGTTTTCCTTTGTCAATGGCAAATCATCCCCTATCGATTGAAATAAAAATCATATCATACTTCGTTATAAATTACGTGTTTTCTTGATAAATTAAAACGAAACCTTGGAATGTTGGAAGACTCTGTATTATTATACACATACTATCCGTAATCCTCGGTGTTCCCCAGCGATCGTGTATCTCCTGCAACTTCTATTTCGCCCGCTTTCATTCCACCTGCACATTATTCTTACCCATTCTTTATTCCTGTATCTACCAGAGTCCGTCTAGCGTTCCTCCACCTATCGTTCCACCTTTTGGCGGCGTCGGTGGCCGTTCTAAAAATAAGCGACATTTGGCGATGCTCCGCGAAGAAACGTATCTCCGAGGAGATACGAGAGTCGTTTCTCGATTTCCTAGACCGCGGGATGTTTTATTGCTTCGGTGTCATCGAATATTTCGATGAATGAGTCGTCTGTGCGAAATACAATCTTGTGATCTGGGAATTTGCTGGTTCATTTCTAATTTGGAGAAGATAAGATCTATTCACTTTTAGTGCACATTTTTAAAGACGCGACTGATCAGAAACGCCTCATCCATTGCAGTATCTTTAATTTCAAGAGAAATAATGGACTTACGTTGTTTGGCAGTCTTCCTAAAATTAGCTATGAACAGTTGGAAATTTTATAAAAAAGTGTCCAGAAGCGATAGCTAGTTTTTTCCTCCTATTACATAATCAAATACTACTAATTATTTTTTGTCCTCTACAAATTTGCAAGGGAATTTAAATCTTTTTACAAATTACTACATAATTTATATAATTATTCCTAATTATATAATTAAATATTCCTAATTATTTTGTCTCCTATAAGTGTTTTTATAATAAGCTAAACTAACACAAAATTATGTAAATATTTAAAATAAATTTATCTGTAATCAACTGAACAATTTCTCTGGATTAATATATAATGCAGCAGCCATTCTTGAAATTATTATCTAAAAGGAAACGATCGAGCTTTTTCAGATACATTTTATAGTTGCAGTTAGAAATAAGTATCTGGTATACCCTCGGCGTGCGATATCTACTATCAATTTAAAGAGATCTATTCAGGAACGTTTTATCAGAGGAATACTTTCCCACAAAATTGCGAGAAAAATTTAACGCAGCAATTTCAATGGAATCTCGCGGTAATAAAGGAAACGAAAACATTTCATTAAAAAAATCCATCTTCATACATCAGAAATTGTAACTTTAGAATGATGTTCATCTCCATAGCTCCAGTTCCCTCCGAAGAAAGTAATAACTTCCGGCTGACATACTTTCTAGCTTCTTTCCAAATAACAAAATAGCTAAGTATGGCAGATGGCATGTATTTACGGTACCGATATTCAAGATTCCCGTGCGACGAGTATTCAAATATTTTTGATATCGGCCAGTGTATTTCTATAATTTCCCTGGTATCGCCTACTTACGCAGAGATTACCGTGCAGGCTTTTACAGCGGCAAACTACGGTCATGTTAAATTTCTAGCAGCGGCTTGAGTTAAAGTGGTCGACTCGGCCAGTATTACCAGTCTCCATTTTCCCATCTTCCAACACCCTCTGCCCCCTCCGGCATACCCTGTCGCTCTTTTTACTTGTCTTTTCTTTGCTTTTCTCCGAGCCTCGTCTCCGCGGTTCCCTCCTTCTCCACTTTCCGCTCCCCGTCCACCTCCTTTTGTCTAACTGCCTCACTTAAGTGCTATCTGAAAATTCCGCTTCTCCGTTATTACTACTTATTTGAATTTCACTTCCACTCCCATTTTACCTCCGTGCCCTCCATACAGCGACGTATTTATACGTTTAACGTATTCAACGTTGGAGGACTTTGTAGGTGGCGTTCGATGATGATGGCGGAGCACGCCATGCGGCGCATCGTTCGATGAGGATACCTCGCTGGCAAAGAATCTATTATACATAGATCGGAACGAATTTCGCGATCCTCTAACACGTGCGTTCGCTATGCTCGATTTCTTCTGCCCTGCGAGTTACTGTTTCTTGCTGGGAACATTTCCTTCCCGTTCCGCTTTGGTAGACACCAATTTTTTTTTCTGTTATTAATAAATTACCGACTTTTATGCAGAATAAAAATTATCTGCATTAACCTAGAGATATAGAAACTAAGTGGCATGTCCGTTCTTTCTTTACTCATTTTAATACTCGATTGGAAATAATACATTAATCTTTTTAAATTCCTTTAATCTTTTTACTATTTTAAATTGCATCTACTCCTTGCCGTAAATGCATCAAATCTGTTAGAGTTACGATAATTTTGTGGAAAAGCTTTTTGACGTATATAATATTTAATTAGTTTAATATAATGCGTCGCCCGTAATAGAATCACTCGAATATTGCAATGGGTGCTTGAAATGTATGCGAGCGGGAATCTCGATGTTCATCTTATTTTTTAATACTCGTTTCGGCGGGTTGTATAATTGGTTTTCCTGAGAAAATCCGCAACGTACTCATTAACGTAACTTAGGTTTTATTTTGAGACGTCGAGATATGAGATTTATTATTCTAGTAGAATTAATTACTCGAATGCATATTTTTTGCATTTATGATGAAAATAACTAGATAAAATACCGAAATGTAAAGACATTAGAAAATTTTAAGACTACTTCCATATTCTGTTCATTTTAATAAAATTATTAAAACAGGAAATACGTTTTTATTTAATTTCTATTTCTTACAATTGGTGCAGACCATTTTTATTTTGCAATACAATCTCTGATCTATTAACCCTTAACTGCAGACATTGACACTAGTGACAACAATGCGGCCACAGGGTCTGCCAGATTCTCTCTAAAATATATTGTCTATACAATGGTTATCATATTAATTTTTACATAGAAATGAAATGTGCCATGTATTGCACATTTTGTTGCAAAATATTTCATAGTTACATATAGAAAAGTTAAATCCGTAAAGAAAAGGAAACGCGTTAATAAACAATATTATTCACAATAGAGTTAATTGTAATTTGCACACACTTGCAAACTTTCATATGTTAAAATAAACTAATACATTTTATGGATATTGACTAACTTATTACTTTAGGTTGTCTTTATATAATTATAATGTTTCGAACTCTTGTTTATCTTTAATTATAGATAATTAATAGAACTAATATATTAAATAAGTTCACTGCAGCTTAATGACACATCGCCATTTAGTTACTTGAAAGCAAAGCAGGAATGAGGATGATCTTTAACCTCGCAAGTCTTACAATTCTTGTTCTTTCTAGTCAATTGTAAGTATTAAATGTTTTATTTACGTATGCCAGTGAATTTAAATATTCTTACGAATTTTAGCTGTTTTCCTGCTTTAAATATTGTCTACTCCATCCCAGGATAAATGCATAAAATCCATAATTTAATAATTACAATTATGATATCATTATCTCCATAAAAGATTAACATGAATGAACCCACAATATAAAGTTAATAAGTACAATTACTATGTTATTAAATTATTAATCTCAACAGGCTTTGATTACATTCAGTTTTGCAACGGAAATTCTCGATAGTCGATACTGTTTTTGCCTACGAGCGCAAGGAACGATACATATAATAGTAAAACGAATGAGAATTTCGATATGTATGAATGTGAATATTTAATAAGTAGGCGAATTTATTTCCTTCGAAGCGAAAGTTTTCGAAGATAATTTTGATCAAAGTTTCATTTTGATTTGCTTGTTGTGTTTGGTACCAACTACGGAATTCCGTTTACGCTCAGAAACTTGATAAACTGCGTTTGAAATGAGTTTTACATTTATTGCTAGTGTAAATAATTATATAGTAATACTTGTAGTTGTATTTTCCGTCTTTTTGTAAATCGATTAGTCATTTTATTCACCAAAATAATCTTATTTTTATTCCAACCTATAATGTACACTTAACTGTCCCGTTAATCCCGTTTTCAGAACTCTTGGTTTGAAGATCGTGATTTTAAAAATGCACCGTACTCAGAGATTATTAAAATAATTATTAAAATAAGCTTCGACATGAAGCTTATTCGCGTAAGAACATAAAGCGATTTAAACCCTAATCCAGTTTATTAACGCGATTATCCGCTGCAAAAAATGTCCCAGAATAATAAACCTTCCAAATTCGAGAAATCTGGTCTTAAAAAGAGAAATAAAAGAATTACGAAGTAAAAGTTCCGTTGCAGGACGGAACACTAATTAAAAACTTCAACATTCATCCGTCAAATTTCTTAGGTATAGAAATCCTAGTGAAAAATATCCTTGTTATAAATCACAAATCAGAAGTGTTTACTCAACATATATCTTAGTTAAAAATGTATAAAATTTTAGTGTTCATCCTAATGTTCGTGAAGGTAGAAATATTCAATTGACTCATCATCTTAAGTGAATCAAAGACTCAAACTGCGAAACTTAACGTAAATTCAAGTTTGAAATTATTAATAAGAACAAGAATTATATAGTAGTTTTTCAACTTACTGAGATTATTGAAAACAATAAGAATAATTCTTATTTTGCCAAAAAAAAAATTCGCAGACTAGTAACGAGGTAATGTTTCGTTATTACATAATATACGTTTCCTAATCTGAAACTTTACTGTGACAGAAATTCCACATATTTTAGCCGTAACTTTAACCTACACAAAACGAGAGGATTATAAATGTGTTACATGCAAATTTTCTAAAGCCGGTATTACGCGGCTTTTTTAATTCTTGACCTATTTTGACTTTAATCCAGTATTAAAGTAACTTCCACGAATTTTACCATTACACTAACTGTACATTTCAAAAGTATTACTTTTAACAAATAAGGATAAAAATAATTTCCTCATTCGTCATTGTAGGGTATTTTTTCATTCCCTCGTCTATTGCTGGATTCAAGTTGTGCACAGCACATAGCATAATTATCAAGAGCTTTCCATTGTTCATGTTAATCTATTGACTTAACAAGTTTGTGAATTTGCTAATTACATATTTCGTAAGATCGAAATATAATTTAATAACTTGGAAAATTAGTGGCCTTAGAAGTTTATACGGAGCGTGTACATCCTAATTATTCTTTTCTCGATGAATCTTGTTCACGAAGCTTTCACCAGTTAATAGGATTATAATTCCTTCCGTTAGCATAAGCCCACTGCATTTTTCCATTCGTTCAACAAACGGTAAAGCATAATGTTCATTTGAACTACTTATTGCCATACTTCGTGTCGTAATTACTTCTTTGACAGTAAGTGATCAATGGCTAAGTGTCAGAAAGTTCGTGGCTCTAAATTAAGATGAGTAATTGTTTCGACCCCGGAATACAAACTTCGCGTTCGCCTGTTTCGTTCCTCTTTCTTTTTATTTACTCTAGTTGCGTTTGTTATTGTCCGATCGTTTCTTCTTCTTACACAGGTTTTACACTACAAATTCGCCGCATTCACCTACTGTCAAGCCTAATTCATCCTTTTACAAATCTTGTTTTGCTATAAATTCGTTTTCTTAACATGTTCGTAGCCAACAATCGACCGCCAAAATTTTCACAAAATCAAAGCAATTTAATTAATTAAAGCGAAATTAGAAAGTTGAAATTGATCATAGGGGATGGAATTAGAACTCTTTAGCATCCGAAACATCCTAGTCAAATACAGTTTGTTCGGATATATTAAAATGAAAATGAATTTTCAAAATTGTTTTAAAACTAGCGTCACCCATATTTAGGTGACGTGGCAATGAACGTGTTAAACTGTTGCGATAAGAGTAAAATCAAATGTCAACGTATTGTTTTAATTTCTTACATATATCTTACAGACATAATATAATCCAACAACGGAAAGCCTAAATGAACAGACTTATTCCATGTATCTAATTTAATAGTAAACGTAGATTCATCTGTAAAGATAATCTAGATTGCAAAACCTGTATTAAGACCAACGTTATTTTCTTTTTTATTTTTGATTGAGTATTTAAGATCGTGTGCAATTGTGTAGGTAGATTGCGGATGTTTATAGAGATCAAAAAATCTTTGTATTAATTGCAAGACAGAATCTACGTTGCTTAATAATTCTAATAAGTCGATAGCATTAAACTCTTCAAATGTTTTCACAGTTTTGCAAATAATCTTCTGATTTTTGTTATAAATCCATAATAGCCGGGAAATGTAATATAAAACGATAAAAAGTTTAAAAGAATTTGAGAGTACCGATGTATCACATTCACTCTAATAGAATGATTAAAGAAGAGACGCTATATGGCTCCTGTTCCTTAAAATCGGTGAATACAACTTTTATTTTGCATAAATTATTATCCATGTAGAGTGGCAGCAACGAACGTCTTTCAAAAGAAGGGATTTTTTACAATTATGCTTTTCTCGCAATTCCTTTAACGAAAGTTTGATCTGCAGATCAACGAAATATGATTAATGAAGCATTGTACGTTGCAAATATCGCAGTTAGGTACTTGCTTCTAGCGATAAAATAAAAATGTGATTACATAGTTGGTAGGATGGATTCTTTTTCCTGTTAGTATTACGTGATCTTTTCTATTCAACTTCCAACTTCGATTGACATCATTTGTACAATATAATTATTATTACAATGAAATTTTATATCATATTTATAGTTGTATTTCTATAAGAATTGCGTATTAACATGAGCTCTGTAATTTAGTGGGCTTCGCGTTTTTCCCTAGTTTCATTTCACGCTTCGGTAGTTGCTTTGGTGAAATACTTTTGAGGTCCTGATAAAACGTAATTATGACCCTACATTTTAACTCCTCTTGAAATATACAATTTATTATGATACATCAATTTATTTAAAAAAATGTAATAATTAAAAATTCGTTTTAAGACATTTAAATTTTATTATCTTACATTTTAAACGCCGCTTGAATGAAACTGTTACAATTTTCAATTGATTCTGATGTAACAGTTGTCTTTTAACTTTTTTGTTCGAAAGTAAACAGTTATAAATTCATCTCACAGACCGTTAATGTTTGTTGCGTTATTATTGATATGTAATCATTAAATGAAAAATCAAAATCAGTTGTTCTTACTTTGCACATCAATAATGAAGTGATCGAAGTTCGATTCAAAGTAGAAGTCAGTGTATTAAGAACGTCCCTTTTTTCCAATTTTTCTTACAGTTATGAATAATAATTATGAATAAGAATGTATGAATGAAGCTTACATACCGGCAATAGTAGTTAAGAGTTAAATAATGCTAAGTAAATGGGGAAATAGCATGAACTTTTATATTTTACTTTAATATATATGTTAGAAATAAATGTTCCTTCGGAATGTTCATCGATTAAATAGAAAACAACTGTAAAAATTGAATTTTTATAAAATGTTCATATAAAAGTCAGCTTGAAACGGAAAAAGAAATAGTTCAGAAGCGAAAAGTTTACTAAATAACGTATGTTTATAAAAGATTACCGTTGAATTCATTGATTCTGAGCGCGCTAGAGCTAACTTCAGCATTATTTTCATTAAAATTTATTATGCAGGAAATCCGCTCGCATCCGTCGTTGATCAGGCGTTGTTGATCGTTACTGTTTCTGGAGACTCCGTGTCTGGGGCTTGTTATTCCCCGCACGCGACACGAAAAAATTCCCTGCGTGTCCATTCATCTCCTCTTATCGTTTCATCTTTTTTCCCCTGTTTCGCTCTGCCAACTTTTAATTCTATCCTCGGCCCGCGCGCCGTTCGCTTTTAACCTCGCCTTGCGAACCCGCGTTCTCTGTATTCGTGTCCGAAACCCGCCTCCCCTTTTCTCTTCATTTAATCTCCGTACAAATGTGAGCAGATTAAACGCAGAATATTTCCTGTTTTAATCTGGCTGTTTAAACTTTACGCATCCATCTATCGTTGTAATCTTTCATTCGACGATTGTTCATGCGAAGCACGAACGTATATCGTTGGTCATTTCGAAACGCTGCTGTTCCACTTTGCAACGAACGTTTGCCGTTTCGATATTGTTTAACGCTCGGACCTCGGATAATTTTCATAACGTGGCGAATAAGTATGCTTAGGATCGTTTATTAATTTTGTTTAGCTAGTTTTCTGGTCAAGGATCTTGATCTACTTGTAACCATGGCAACCCTTATGTAGGTAACCAAAATTGTTACTGCTGTTTGGTAATTATTTTACAAGTACATAATTTCCTTCTTCGGTAGTATAAAAATGCGCTTTTAAACAATGCAAGTGAAAAATGTGCATGAAATTCAATTTAGTAATTTCCTTCTTCAAAGTCTGATTGTTGTTGCATATCTTATACATACTTCGAATAACAGCAACCTGCTTAAGAAAAACATTCGAATCATTGTCTATTTTTACTGTAATAATAGTAGTAACTTGTAATTATTCTTTCTATTTACCTGTCTATGGTAATATATAAATACTGAAGTAAGTAAAAAATATGTGTATTATGCAATTAAAAAGGTATTATTATATTATTATACAAATAAAAGTCATAAAAAATTACTAATAAGTTCTAACAATAAAAATTCCAGTATAAATAGATTTGAATATTATATTTCTAATATTTGATATTAGAAAACACGAGAAAATTCTAAGTGAACCTAGAAGTAAATACTCTATACTCGCCCACATAGGAGTTAATTATTATTATTATCTTGATGGAACATCTATAGATTTGAATTGATCGTCAGAAACTAGGAGCTTGAACAATGATATGTATGCTGTGAATCAAAATAGATCCAGGCTCTGCAGTCTAAATGGTAAATAGAATTTTGTTGCCAAGTTTGTGGAACCTCGGCGATCGTGAATTAATTTCAGAGTATTAACTGCCCGATTGCGAGTCATCCATTAATTAATATGGTTATTTTTAAGAAGTGGTTGATGAAATATAGTATTTGGTACATTGGGAGATAATATCGTTAAATGGATTAGTTTCTAGCGCATATGCAGTACAATTTATAATCGATCGGAAATGGCCCAGTTTCGCCCTTTGATCTTTAAATCTTCCGCTATACGAGATCAATTGATAACCGCTCGACTATTATCGCAATGCGAACGCTTCTAAAATATTGTTCTTTACTTAATCTTCAGATTTTAATGTAGCACTTTTTCATGGAAAATGTATGAAAATGTCGTAGATTGTGTTTCTACATTTTTCAGTGGTTTGAAATTAAACAAATCAAACGTTATTACAGGTTTTTCTCTCGAGATTAATCCTTTGTATATCATACGTATTCTTATAACACAAATTAACACTTCTGCACGTTTTATTTATGCTATTCTATAGTTTAATTCACTTTTTAGCAAATAAAATATTTATGTAAAGTGCAAATAATTTCAATTAGGTGAATTTAATTTGCTGAAAGTTAAATATGTTTCAGTGCAAAACCTGTGTCATCATAACTAGAATTAAGAATATCAATTTGCAATAACAATGACATTTGAAGATATTAAAGAAAAGCTATTAATTCTTCCCATATTATTGTTTGATTGAAAATAGAAATACCTTATCTCTGTTCAGTAAATATTAATAACGAAGACTGCATTTCCAAAAAGCAGTAAATACATTTCTAAAGATTTCGATGCAACAACCGTAAAACTGGGATTTTAAATCATTAAGCGCATGGGAGTTGGAGATTGTGCTATTCATACGTTCCATGACTGCGGTACAGTCATAAGAGAGGAACATCTGTCCTTCGAGAGATTGCAGGAACGTTTTTGCATGATACTACCGTTATGCAACGTACGATTGTCCTTGTTATCTCGCTTAATACTGCGAATTTTTGTAAAACCGCTTGGTAAAGACACTCTAAGGATTACAAGGATTAAAAATAGGTATGAGAAGTCGTCTTTTGACCCATATACCGGAAGTTTCTCCTAAAGGCATGAATATTTTAAAGTACAGTATTTTTCTTTTCTAACGTTCGCCTTCCGGCGTTCCCAAGTTTTGGAAGCATTCAACTCCTTGCTCTTTGGTTATCAAACTCTAAAATACTAATAAAAAGGGAATGCAATTCCGTGCGAAATAACTCTAGAAAGAAACGTTGATAAGGCGATTATAGAAAGAAATTAACACGATTCGCACGTTGATAATTATATAATTATTTCATCAATTTATTCAATACAATAATAAAATGATTAGTAGATTTCTACATTAATTTCACACACGATATTTCCACACACAGACGCGCGATACTTTGAATCGCTTCTCGTTTCTCATTTGTTATTCGATTATTCAATTATATTAAGTGCGGTTGGTCGAAATAATCACATATTAATGTTCCGTAGCGCGTTGTTTCTATGAACTTCCTTTTTCTCGCTCCATTATTTGTTTTTTATTATTTTCATCCTCTTTCCCTTTCGCCATTCACGCAGTCTGCTTACCGTTATCTAGTCCGATGAATTGACAGGGACGGTGATATAACTGTAAAGAGATTAATGTGTCCACCATTGGATATTTTGAACGACAGTCTCGACAGTGCTGCATACGGATATGGAAAATTGATATAATATCGAACCATGGTCGTCGAATCGGTTTCGGAGAGCTGCTATTTTCTGTACCTGTTATAAAGTCCCGAAATTGGTGAGGATATCGATTCTGGTTACGGTCTACAATCTGTTCTTATATTGGTTCTGTATTGCTTCTGCCTACACTACCGACCGAAGGATTGGAATCATTCGACGATTTCGAGTACAACTGCATCGCATGGCCAATTTCCTCTTGACACAGAGTTAATAATTCTGGATACTCTTCGTTCTTGCAGCTTCAAAATCATTGTAATTGCTTTTAGTCGCTTCAGTTCGTTGTCTAAAGAAATACATTTTTGTTCCCCACGATTTAGAAAATGTTTCCTTTTCAATAACAATGTATGTAATTACTCTTTATATAAAAAGTTGATTTCTGATTAATATTATGCGGCCTCTGTTAGTTGTTATGTATTCAACTATATTTAAATACCGTTCATGTAATTATTTAACAAATCTATTTTATGTACCTGTTAGAGATTGTATGAATATTATTATGCTGTATGAACATTTTCCAAAAGAAACGGTTTAATAGTTTCTTTTTAAACAATATTTTCTAGCGTGTTTTAATATTTGATATCGATTTGTAACTTGTTACTAATATAATAAACTTTTGACACTGATGGCCGAATTTTATTAATATTCTGGTTAGTATTTTGTTAATGTATTCTTCATTAAAGTTTGCGCTATGTACTACCTACCTGAATAACCTATGAAACGTTTCTAATTGGTACTTAAAATTACAATTTCAAACAGTGTACATATAATCTTTACGGGTCATGTATATTGTACATTTTTTGCTACTCTGAGATTATGAGATGCAACAAAATTATATGAATTTCATGCCAATCGAAAATATTTCAAAGGGTTGATAATTAATGACACGCATAAATCAAGTTCAAACAAGTGCAGGCAATCGCGTACTATATAAAACAAACGCCTCGATTTTCTTCTTTGGTTTCCGCAATAACCCGCTAAAGCATTCATTGAATCACAAATACGTATCATTATTTATAAGTAGACCGTAGATTTTTATGCGAAATAAGAATTGTCTATATTAACTGCAAGGCAGTTATATTATTATATTAACTGCAAGCAGGAACTACATAGACGTAATGTAACAAGCGCCACGGACACAATAGCTTCGTAAAAAGTGTCATCTCAGAAAAGAATAGCTCGAAACTTATGGTACAACCTTGGTACACGTAGTCGTACAGCCTGTTTACAGGTAATCCTGCATTACAGTAAAAGCAGTGAATCAACTGAATGGACGAGCACTATACCAGAAATTTAAGTGCGTCGGACGTGGTCGAAATGTTACAATGCTGTTTTCGAGGAAGTCATAAATTTTGCTATTGACCTCGTCTTCAGGCTCAGAGCAAGGCTGGCGATTGCCAACGAACGGCGTCTGGTAATTGTCCTTGCCGCATTGTCCTCGGTGGCAATTGACGCGACGTGGGCCTACACCTTCGACAATTTATGGAACCCGGTCTGTATAGAGTCTTCTTCTGGAGAGAACTGCGATAGTTTTTTAGTTGCATCGTACATCTTCCACGACCTGGCTGTTACACGGCGTAAGTCTCATTGGTCTTAGCGTCCAGCCGCCTTTTCTGACGAATTTAGTCCATTCTTTTGGAAGAATTGTTGGATCTTGAAGGATCATCTAGAACTTCTTTATAGAAGCAATCTATTTCCTAAATAAGTTCATGGTAGCGATACTTCTTACTAATATTCGATTTATTATTTCTCCTATACTAATTTCTCAAATTATGCATTGAGAAACATATAACTCAATTTAGAAAATAATAATTACTTTCACGAGTTCTTTACTTTCTTACTTAGAAAGTAATTAATAACGTGCATCCGTTAAAGTCATTCGTCTACCGCTAGCAACATTTTGCTATACGTTTTGATGCGACGAGAGAATAAATCAAAAAAGATTTTATTTTACTATTCGAGACACTTTAGTACAATTTATTGTCTCTCTAGCCATGTTGTATCTTATATAATAGTTATGAATTATGTAGTTCAAATATAAATATTCTTCCCTCAAGCTTCATTTGAAGTTGTTTCGATTGCTTGGATTTTAGGGACTACATAATCTATTAATTTTGTCCTAACTAATAATGTTTAATTCTCTGTTACAACAAACAACTTTGCAATAATGAACAAATAAAATCTGGTTTGTCTAACATTGTGAGCTTTTTGGAAATGAGCAAACATACCTTTTTAAAAATTGGACCGAACGATTCGACTATTTTGGAGATGTTAGATCGACTACTTTCTTAGCGAATGAGTAAACAATAATTTTTTTAGATTTTAATAGGTTGGCATGATAAAAGAATTAAAAGTGACGTGTTTTTAACTTTCATATCTGAGATTGCAATTTTTTAAATTTTCGTTATAGGTTCAGATAAAAACAATTCTGTCATTTCAATCAATTATAGTCTAGAAGAATTTAAGTTTACTTATGCTATAACAAAATAGTCGGTTTAACATCTCAGAAAAATTCGAGTCTTTTCGTTCGATTTTAGAAAGCTATTTTATTATATTACATGCATGTATATTTCCCTATTATATGCTTGCTATGAAAACATATTTCGTTATGAAATACTTTCTGGTCCGGCAAGCTATTTCCAAGTCTCACAATTTTTCATTAGCCGTTTCACGAAGAAAAATGGAGGATTTCAGAAATGATTTAAAAAATGCCAAGAAAAATACCAACTTGGAAGCGGTGTGTTACGAACTGCAGAGGTAGCAGTAATCCCTAGTGCCTCCGTCTGATCTTTCATCCTCGATCCGACCCTCGACTGGCAGTGGCACCCTACTTTTCTTCGTTGCCATCCATCGGTGGATCCTCTCTTTCGGCTCCACATAGATCCCGGCGTCGCATTTTCCTTGCTTCCTTCGTCTCTATCTTTCCGTCTGTTTCCGTCGTAATCGGTCTCTTTCGTTTTCGGCATTGGCACGTTCCACGGTAAGGAACGTTGTAATTGGCTCTTCGACCACCGTCCTTGCGGAGCTAGTCGAATAGGGCGCAGATGAAAGGGTCAGAGTCCGGTCGAGTTCGACGAAGAAGCCGCGCCGGAAACCCCGGCGAGAGGAGAAAGAGCCGTCGCGGATGAATTCGAGAAGGAAAAGGAGAATATGCATGAAGTCGCGGAGGAATTGTATAAATCAAAGTACAAGGTAGACGAAGTTCGTTCGGTAACGAAGGAGCTTCGTAGCGAAGTGACGAGAGAGGAAGGTTGAAAGGAATTATCTGCATGAATATGAAGACGCGAAACGAAGTGTGGTAAGACAAGAAAACCGGAATCAAAGGAAACCGTGTGCGAATCTGAGATTCTGGGAAACAGCGGATTCTACGCTGCTGCAAATATTTATTGCATCGAAGTTATCTGCGCAATGCGATTGCTGCATCCAAAGTTTCACGATCTTTATTCATGCGACGATAATCAGTTTTATTCTAGTAATCAAATCGAGTCACGTGGTTTTATAAAATCGTGTATTTAATCTCTGGAAGAAGTTACTCTTGGATTTAGGATACGACCATAGAATTTAGGATAACGAGTAGACCCTTTTGGAACAAGAAACATTTAATGAACTTTATACACAATTATTACATGAAAGTGATACAGGTAATCGATAATTAAGAATCATCTGTTTTCTTCAGGTAAGCAATAATGTTGTTTTAGCGATTAGTGTCGACTTATAGGATCTTTAATATCTTATTTTAGCGACGTAACATTTTCAACTGTGCGGAAAATGTATGTCGGAAATGGTTACGACAGTGGACACCTGTTACAGGACAAATATATAAAAAACATTTTACTAGATTTATTTTTAGTTATGGGAGTAACAATTACGCTTTTCATTATTTAACTATTAATTAATACTTTTTATTAACCAAGGAGGGTATAAAATATGTTTCCTCTTTATGAGATGTCTATGCTAACTATCTCGATTCAACTTGATTGAACAATGTGTATACGCCGGTTGGAGTTGACAAAATACATCGTCGCATGCTTTCATGGTTAGATCACATCAGGTGGTAAATAAATCCCTATTTGCCAGATTGATTTTTGTATTCAAGCTACCTGTTGAAATTTGACATCTTTATAAACGTGTCGACTAAGATTGCATAAATTGCAAAAACATTTCATCGGACTCTAAATTTTCTGTATAATTATCGTCGTTAACAACAAATTTCATTTATACGTTTGAAGTGAATGCTAACATTAGATTAAAATTTTTTTGCAAAGATACGACTGGCTTCATTACTTAATTACTTAATGTCAACATATGTACAAAAATTGTAGAAAAGATTTGAATACGTTTGTTTGTAGTGTTCGGCATTTGAATTTTTTTTTAGTAAAGAACCGAATGACTTTACATTCTTTACATTCTTTACATTCTTGCAACAGCAACAGCCCCAAAAATTTCAGGAAGTATTCCATTTAGTCGAATTAAAATTGAATAGTTAAGATGCGTGACATCAATTGCTTTTTCAATATTCTTACGTTCTGCAGACTCCGATAGAATGCAAAATATATGTATAATAGATTAGCGTAACAATTCAATTACAAAACTGCGCATATTCAAAGTTTGAACTAGTCACTAAATCAATGAATATCCAAAAGATATACAAAAGCTTTAGAGAAGATTCACAAAATAAACGGATAACACAGAAAGGCAAGCTGAGACACAAGAAGCAATTCGAATGATACCGAGAGCGCATGAATTCGAGGGCACAAGGGACGCCGACCGATGCAGCAATTAAAAAGATTAGGAAGCGTGGCAAGAACAATGGAAAGCAGGAACGCAAGGGAAAAACGACGAAACGCGCCGCAGAAGTGAAAAGCGAACAAGTGCAAATTAAAAGTTAAGGGAAATTGCGAATGAAAAAATAACCGCGGGGTAGTCGCCGAAGAGGAAAGGAGATAGCATGGGAATGTAACGAGCGAAACGGGTGTAAATCGCGAGGCAAGGGTGGAGACAGTCGGTGAAAAAGCATTTATGGAGACTAGATATCGTGTAGAATGGAGGATAAAGAAGGGTTATGAAGAGTAGTAAAACAAAGGTCTTTATCGACAGGAAAGGAGCTGAAGAAAAATACGATAGCGCAGGGTTGGAATGGAGACAAAGAGTTAAAAAGCTATGCCTAGCTAGAGAGGGTAGGGCGGAGAAATAGGACAACAACAAACTGTAATTAGAGAAAGGAAAAAAGAGATACGACGGTCGCCGAGAGAGAGGGAGAAACTATATGGACAAATGGGAGCAAGGAAAGTATGAGATAAAAAAGGAAAGTTGTGTCACCGGAGAAAGGGTGGTACAAATAAAGAGAGGTTGAAACAGAGAAACTGTGAAACGGAACGCGATTGGAGGGTCGGCGGTGACCGGGACCCGGAGTAACGGGAAGCTCGAGTGTACGGATAGTCGGCGAGGTGGGTTCGAGGGTGGACGGAAAAAATAGAAAAGCGAGAAGAAGTGTGTGGAGCAAGGGGGAAGGACGACAAGAGCGGAGAAATAGCCGACCGTAAGAGGGTGAAGAGAGAAATATGGGACACGGGAAATTATGTACTAAAAAGGAAAAAGAAGGAGGGAGAAAAAGTCAGCAGAAGTGAGGTAAAAAATCGACAGAACACGCGAACAGCGGCTATAGTATGAAGAATTAAAGAAACTCGAAACTGTATCTGTAAAAGAGTAATAGAAAGGCTTGTGTACCGCCGGTAACCCGGCGACGAGGGAGCGAAAGAGACGCGAAATGGAAACTGTGTCGGTGAGGAAGGCGAACGCGGGAAGGACTGCGTGCAACATAAAAAAGGAAGAGAGAAATTACGGCAGAGGGGGGTGGCAGGTCCGGCTAAGAGGTAGTTAAAAAATTGAAAGGAAGAGAGGCCAAGACGCATAGGTAGCAGAACAAAGAAAGTATGTAAAGTAAATAGGCGATAAAGAAAAATAGGTCGGACCGCTGGGTTCTTCCTAAACAAGGGTGGCTGCGGAGACGACTTCCGCGAGGACTTTACCCTATATCACAGCGAGCTGCGGCGTGTACGAGGGATACGGAGGTTCCTTTCGGCCCCTTGGGAAAGGCGACTGCTCCGTCGAGCTGAACTTTAGCCGGGGTGAGATATGCAGAAATTAAATATTCATTTGGGCTAGCAACCCTAGGTCTCCTTCACCTCCCGCCGGCTCCATTCTCCGGCTCGCCTGCTCTCGGTCTGTCACAGGGACCGCCCTCACTTTCGTTCCCTCGAAAATAATGCCTTGGCCTGGGGCCAGTTTCGCTGAAGGCTTTCGATGTTCCACCCACCCCTTGCCTGCCGGCCTTGTTTCGCCATGGAAAAAGATGGCGAGTCGGTCTTCATCGTAAAGTAACCCCATTCGCCGGCACTCCCGCTTCCGCCACTTCCTCCTTTCACTTCGTCCTTTGTTTCTCCTTTTTTCACCCGCTAATTCCCGCGACTTACCCCTCCTATCCGGCTCACCCCGTACCGCTTCGAACGCTGTATCGCTCCCGTGGATTGTACCTGTTGAACGACCGGATTCGATGAAATAATGACGTGCAGTTTACATCAGAGTTGGGCACAATTTTATTCGGATGACGGATAAAAGATAAAGACTAACGAACAAAATTTTATTCGACGTTATCAAACGAATATTCAAACGAATACAAATTTGCCCAGATAAAAATTTATCGGAATACAATTTCATTCGACACTGTCCAAAAATATTGAATCGAATAAAAATTTATCTAGGTATTGATAAATTTTTATCTCCGAATTGAATTTTATTCGAATAAGGATTCGTTTGAATAAGAATTTGTATGGTATTTGTCTGAAAAATATCTCATTTCTAATTTTGTATTATCAGACACTCGGTTACTGCTGTCAGAAGTTATTGACGGTTCTAATTCGAAGGAGTCATCATCTTCGCTTTCAATATGCTTTCAAATTAGGGCTGTGCTCCTAATGGATGTAAAAAGGCTATATAAATTGCATAGCAAATATTATTAGAAGATAATATGTAAATTTTATAATAATACTAATAATAATACATTTTACATATGCGTACTGCTTTTGCGACAATTGTGAATGATATTTCATTTGAATACAACGTAGCTATTGTAATTTGAAGTTCGCATGTAAAGACGCTGCGAGTGCAGCTAGTTTAGCTTTAAAAAGCTTTTATTTAGCTTTAATAAAATAATGTAAGTCTTGTATTGAAACTTCTCAATAATTCTTGTACGAATCAAGAATTATTCGAATGAAGAACGAATTATTCGAAGAAAGAATTATTTGAATAAAAAATTATTGAAATACAGAATCTGAATAAAGAATTATTCGAATAAAGAATTATTTCAATAAAGAATTATTCGAATAAAGAATTGTTGGAATAAAGAATGTGAATGAAGAATTACTTCAATAAAGAATGATTGGAATAAAGAATTCAAATAAAGAATTATTGGAATAAAGAATTAAAATAAAGAATTATTGGAATAAAGAATTCAAATAAAGAATTATTGGAATAAAGAATTCAAATAAAGAATTTGAATAAAGAATTATTGGAATAAAGAATTTGAGTAAAGAATCATTGTAATAAAGAATTATTGAATAAAGAATTTGAATAAAGAATTATTTGAGTGAAGAATTACTTCAATAAAGAATTATTGGAATAAAGAATTTGAATAAAGAATTGTTCGAATAAAGAATATTTGAATAAATAGATGGAATAATTGATATAGAATAACGAATTATCCGAATAAGTGATGGAATAAGAATAAAAATTTGTTCGGCTAATTATCTTCGATAAATATTTATACGAAACAAACCGAACAATGTCAAATTCGGGTTTATACGCGCCGTTCGACGCGTTGCCGGCCTAAAGAAAGGTGTTCTTGTTACTCCACGATGATCACGCCGCTCCTTTCGAAGGGCGTCGCGAATGGAACACGCTTCGCCTGGCGCGGATATGCGGATCCCACCACGGTGTTGCGCAACGCGCATACGTTTCCTCCCGGCGGTTGATGAAGTGTTCTCTCGGCGGAGAATTGCAGCGCTTCCTTTTGCGCGAACACATCCTCCAGGGCGGTTAGAGGGCCGAGGGAAGCGCGGAGGATAAAAGGATTTGTTCTGGAGCTTCGCGGCGGCGGAGCGGGACGGGCCGGGCCCGAATGAAATTTGAATATCGTCGTTGTTACCGCACCGGAGTTCCGCGGGTCGAGAGCGTTGTGATAGCGGTCGGGTTAGGGAATACTTTGTACCTTAATCGTTGTATAAATAGTCATTAGACGGTGGACTAAATATTGCGCGGAAGTATGCGGCCGTTGCGCGCGGAACGCAATTTAATCCTAACCGGGACTACCGGGCCCGCGGAAAATTAGCAGTTAATTATTTTGGAATAATGCACAGACGCGCGGATAAATTCACCTCTCGCTTTTTCAGTTTAATGATAAGCTGGGAGGGAATGTTCACCGGGTTTGTTACCGTTGTTTTGTGATGCCGACGATCTTTGTTGCTTGGGATATTTTATTAAAAAGGTGTTTTAATGTTAACGGCGTTTTTTCTTTTGGTTTTTTATTTTTGAGATTTTTTTGTGAAGCAACTGTAACGCCTTTTGCAGGTAAATTTTACAGGGCTTATTTATACATGTTCCAAGCACATTTTCAAATTTTTTCGGTTGAGAAGAACTGAAATTTGCGGTATCGGCTGCTTTGAAACATAGTCCAGTTTGAAAAACATTGTTCCATCATACCCATAATTGAGTTGATTTTGTTTATCCGAAATGAAAAAATCGTGTAAGATTTTTAATTAGTATGAGTCTGGTTGAAGTCGGTAGAAGGAATGAAAAAGTCGAAAAATTAAAAAATGGCGACTTTGGAAAGTTTTATATCGATTTTTCATATTGACTTTTCAATATTGGGAGCTTATAAAAATGTAAAAAATTTGAATTTATACAGAATTTGCACATCAATTTTGAAGAAGATTTGTTAAATAGTTTTTGAGATATCAAGGTACCGTTTTGGAGCAGTAAACTATTAAATCTGATTATGAGTAATTAGTGTATGAAATAGTAAATATTTTTACTAATACTATACTATACTATATACTACAGTATAGTATAGTATCAAATATATATAAAAGTTTATATTATATATAACTTATTAAAATCATTAATTGAGGAAAGGCATTTTCATTTGACTTACGTTTCCTACAATTAACCTAGACAACTTTCATTTTGCATAAGAATCTGCAGTCTAATAATCAATAAAATAATGAATGTTATTCATTTCTTTGAAATTGAAACAAAATTTGATTCTTCCGATATCAAAATATGGGAACGATAAAGGAAAGTTATTTTCCTGCTAAACGTCAAAAGTCGGTCAATTTTACATATTTTTTTATGTTATTTTAAATTGAGTTTAATTAGCAAATTATGTTCTTAAATATTACCAACAGTATTCTAAAAAACAATTTTTAAAGATCACTTACTTTTATAGCGATTTCACCACAATCCTCCCTCAAATATACTTCCATTTCCTGTACCAAATTCGACTAAATTTTGCTTTCTTTGAAAGCTATTGTAAACTTGAAATGCATGAAGAGTTACAGACCAATCATTATTATTTTATTCTGGTTCCGCAAATCACTCGCATGATTGCCGAAAACAATATTCATTTTGGGGTTATTGCAACGCGTATTTTCGAATGACGTCATTGAGTGCTAATTTTGCAATTTCGAAATTATTCGGAATGCAAAGTACAGTAGTTTATCAACCGATCTATTGTTGGTGTAGAAAATAAGTTTCATATATTGTTGGATGTGTACATACACGACTTTAAATATTTCTTGTTTAAACAAGTTTGAGAAAACGAGTTCTTGTTTTCACAATTAAACTTTACCAGAATTTTGATAACACATACAGGGACAGTCGATTTACGAAAGATATACTTTCTTCGTATAATGCCCAGAAGAAATTCTTGATATGCGTGTTTAACCAGTGGACGACTTTAGACATGACTAGTTTAAGTAACGAATAACTTTGGAATTAACTTCGGAATTAACTTCGGAATCAACTTCGCCTGGATCTCTACAATCCCCACGGGGTGAACTATCTCTGCGCATGGTCTATACGAAATTTACTTCTTACTATGTGCATAGCTATAATAAGAAAATCATTTGATAATATCTCAATATGATAATTACTGGACTCCGGATCGTTATGCAAATTAAAGATCTTCAGCATCTTTTGCAAGAAACAGGATCCAAATGTCTTTCTTCCTTTAATAATTTGAATAAGTTGAAAATAATAGATCGACATTATCACGTTCGTTTTATTTAAATTTCGTCTGATTATTTTTGTTAAAAATGCACAAAATTCTCAGTCTAGTAATTACATTTGATAAATTGGCACAGTCGTAATCATTTTTAAAATTGTTATCAGTTGAAACAAAGTGTGAAGTTATGGAGAAAATAAGGAACTTGATACAGTAACAAACATATACAGCAATCTTTCGAAAGTTAAACATTCTTTGTTTGCTAAAAATTGAATATTTGGATATTACTCAGGATCAAGAAACTTCGACAATTAAATATGATATTATTGCAAAGCGTAATCTCAAGTTTAAAGTATACAATGGTTGATTATAGAATTTTAAATCGCATTCTGCTACTTATAACAGCTTTTGTTTAGCATTTCCTTATTTAGGTTATACATGAATAATGCAACAAGCACGTGAGGTGTTTAGCGTAGGCAAAGCACATTGCCTGTTACGAAAATATTCTGTTACCCAAATACATGTGTTCCCATTAATCCGGAAAACAGAGGTTCCGCCGTGCACGAAACACATTAACAATGCAAGTGAAACGCATCGGTACATAGTTATTACAAAAACCTTTTAAAGGTGCTGTTTCAAACACGCTGAGCAAAGCATCTGCATAATTCAACAAGACAGTAAGTCTGGTAGGCCATTTCGAAGTCCGTTTCCAGAACACTTGCACGCATTACGAATAACTGCTTACAAAAAGAAAGGCAAAGTATACGATTTCAATTTGACTACTGGATTGTTGATCTTTATGCAAGATAAGACTGTTCCTCCATAATCGTAAAAAACAGGGGTTGAATAAAAATGTACTTCTTTTTTCAATAGTTTCAATGCATTAACAATAATCTGGCAATATTTTGAAATTCTCCCGTTTTCATAGTTCCGCATATTGTCTCACCACTTCTGCCATAAATATTGCGTAAGATACGCAGTCAATGATGACTAAGTACACTAACTTAAGGAACCTAGAAGACGATAACGTTGAAGCCATAATGTTTAATACAAATAATCCAATGTCAAAAGTATTGTATAGGCTAGTGAAGGCAATTACTATGGATTGATTTATTGCTTTTTCGGGTTTAATTAACTATGTATTTGTTGAATAGGGCTTATTAGATTTTTTATTATAAAATGAAGGGAATAATAGAATCAAAAAATTTAATATGTTCTATTCGATAAATACAAAGTTAATTATACTCGATAATGACCGAGAGACACAGCGATTGGTTACCCCAGACCGGCATTAACCTAACCACATTACCCTATATTACATCCACATGTAAAGCTACGATTGTAATCCCACAAGTGGTCGTTAATTGCTATTAATCAGATGCGACATTAAATGAATTAGAAAAGAATTATTGTTTATCAATGGCAAATATATACCACATATTTTTCTACATACCGTTCACAAAAATTTTATCAAAATCGGATGTGTCAGATTCTGTATCACGCACTTTATTTAATGTTAAATCAAATTGAAAGATTTTGTGTATATTTTTAGAAGACATTAAGCTCGTCATTGTTCATCTAAAACATCGTCTTTTAGTCAAAAACGATTAACAATATTTCTGAAATAACGAAATGGAATCAATTTAAATGTTTACATTATTTCCTCACTAAGCGTCATGATTCAGAGGAGTAAGACTGAACAAATCTCGGAGGAAAAATGTTGGCCCCTCACAGCTAAGGACCACTCTCGTATAGATCTTCAAAGAAGTAATATAATATGCGCGCAAACAGCTTCGATTGTAAGTTATTCAGTGGGAATAGAGCGAGGGGATGAAATAGAGATAAAAGGAGCTTCGGAAGCCGGCTAGCAACAAAGAGCACGTTCCCTCATGATTTGAATAAAGTAAGGCTTAGTATCGCCTTTGCTCTTTAGTGGGAGCATTTCGAAGGATGAATATAACAGCAGCGGGAGGAATACGGAATGTCGAAGGATAAGCAGATTTGTTTCATTGTTTCCGTTTTCGAGCAGCCGGAACAAAAATAAATATGAAATTTGAATGTGACGGTATTTTGTTGTTCGTTCCTCGCGGACCGGTAAACGATAGGAATTTCGTTAGCTTCTTCTTTTCCCTCCCCCCTCTCTCTTTCTCTCTTCGCTGCCCTTATTCGGAGGTTGACGTTGCTCTTCCTTTTTGTTTCAGGTGCCTGCATCCTGCAGAATAAACACAGCGAGTCGAACCGAGGCAACAGGGATGAAAGGATTTCTTCAGCTGTGTCGGGAAAGGGTAAGACGAGCTCAGAATGTTGTATCGTGCTTCCAAACAGTCCTTTACGTCGTTTTATCGAATCTGAAAGAGATTGTCTGCGAGCAGGAGATAGAAAATACAGGAATATTATAATCGTTTCCGTTAACCTGCCGTCAAACGAATCGCGTTTGCGGACGAATTTCGCGAACGCGGGGGAAACTAGTTTATTCTTTCGTTTGTGCACTGTTTTGGAACAATAGGTCTGCATCTATTTTCACAGTCATACTGTTCTCTTTCTACGAGACTATACGGGACACTGGCTCGGTATTCTTGCAATAATAGGGAGCCATTAAAGTAAAACGTTCGTAGTGTTTAGCACGCGTTATAAATGTGTTAGACCATATGTATTTAAAACAAGATAATGTCTGTAACAAAATCTACAAGCCATGCTAACAAAATTAGAAAATAATTGAACGATGCGCACGGCATTACACGTGTATCAGAATCTTCACAATGCGAAACGACTTAGGCAGATTGTGCTAGGTAAATTTCTCGATATATATTTAATCGTTCCGTAATTTTAATCATTTCAACTTTTAATCTTCTTCTTGCTATAAATTACAGTTGTACATTATTCGGGTTGTTTTGAATAGATATTTATCTGAAATAATTATTCGAATGAATTCTTTGTAGTCGAATATTTCAATCAAATAACAATTATTCATTATTCGTATATTATTCGTAAATTATTCTATATATTTATTCCAATATTACTTCATGTTTTACTCGAATAAATTATTGGAACAGAGATTGTAATTTGGATAGAGGTCACGTGTCTCTAAACATTAATGTTTGTTTCATTTCCTGTATTTTACAGTACAAACATCTTTTAAAATCATTAACCGAGGTAGAATTATTTGTATAAACTTTACATTTAAACGAGACACACTGAAGAGATAATTTAAAAAATAAATGTTAGGAAGAAATATTCTTCTGACTCGGTGTTTTACTTTTAGCTGCAACGACGATAGTCACGGCAATAAACTTAGAATACTGATTGCGAGAGAGCGAGCACTTGTAATCTCAGGGAGCAGCGAATAGTTTGTTTTCCTTGCAGTCGTTTCTGACACGGACTTATTCCATTGAAGCTAGAGATAAGATCGCGTTTAATTGGAAATTAACGAAAGCTTGTGTCCACGTTGTATCGTCAGAAGGTCGATCCAATTTACGCTGGAAGCTGATTTGCAATAAAGGAAGACGCGACGCGACGCTACGAAAGTGGCCGGCGCAGTCCAATTAAGTTAATTAACATTAAAGGACTTGAAATTTTTGACAGGAATACCGTTCTATCGACCGAACGGTTCTTAATTAATTTTCGCGATTGTTGTGTAGATAATTGTATTCTCGGCAACGAGTTTAATTAACGGCGAGACCTCTCGCAGATTCGCGGAAATCTGCCCGAAAAAAAATGGCAAACATTTTCTCGAATGTCACCGTGTCTCTGTCGCGTAGCAACAATCGCGTCCTCCCCTCGACACTATTGGCGCAGCTCTAAGCCAATTAGCCGGCACGAATTCATTACCACGCGTCCTTCGATATCGAAGATTCGAAATCGCGTTCGATATTTTTGATGAAATTCCGTTCTCTGGCGCATTCCTTGTAAAAATTAATCAGCGAATTTATCATAATCGGGTGCATTTCGATCCGAAATTTTACTTTGAAATTGCTCGTTAAATATTAATTCGGCAATTACCATATTTCATTGGAAAATAATGAGGACGGTCAAATGAAGTGAGAGGAAAATATTTAATTCCGTGGTGCCCGGACCCCGGCGCATTTCAGTCGACGAAGTCAAGGACGATATCGTCGAAAAATCGTTAAGCTGAAATTCCAATTGTCATACTCGTTTTCTCCGTTGCGCCGGGCAAAGAACTTTCTGTCCGCTCCAATTTGAAAACTTAGTCTGGTTACGAGCAACATGGAAATTTCTAACACGCACGAACCATGAAACAGAATAACGTCAAGTACGAAACTCTAAGTTTATTGCGTTCCATAAGTATCTCTTTCGCTAGCAGAATGCAGCTTTGAAAGCTACGATATTAATAATGAACTAACTCGAACAACGACGTGACACACCAACTTATTAGTAGACCGTGGATTTTTATGCAAAATGAAAACTTTCGCACCTGTTACAAGAAACTAGATGCACCTCGGCGTTTCTTTGCTTGTTCAATGATTCTAACAAATCGTAATTAATAATTCGTTGCCCTCCAATTTTTTAAATATTTTAAAATAATTTTGTACAGTATATTTCTGGAATTATATAATATATAATCTCTTTAACTTTTCTCCATATTTACGCATGCATTTATTT
>CM052153.1:12832704-12857471 GCA_028455555.1 Augochlorella aurata
AACTATAACAAATTTACTGAAATTTTTCGAAAAAGGAGAATATCCCAAGTGGCTTCCATTTCTTGCGAATGACACAATGCATTTGTATTTTGCATGAAGATCCGCAATCTGGCCATAAGTCTAAATAAATCGATTAACTTAGATGTATACAATTCTCAATCAAATTCTGTCGCATTAATTACGCAATTTTTACAGACGTAGTAGACCACCGAACAATGCACGTGCGTTAAATTAAATATATACGCGATGAAGAGCATAGTAATAAAATCTCGGATGCCATATCAGAATGCATTCCTTTGATTGAAGCTTTGGATAGTGTACATTTTCCTTGAAATTACATGACAGAAATGAATGATACATTTTTGCAAATCAGTTTACTCAAGTATAAAATCCTGATTAATTAAAAATCTCATATAATGATTTTATATGAAGCATTAGAAAAACTTTCGCTTAAATCCAGCATTATAACAGAACAAAGCCAAATGAAAGAACAGATCTGTTTAAAAAATTATTATATCAAAGAGTCGGATCTTGTAAAGGTTTTTCACATGAATAAGTACCAATCAGATCGTTTTTTAATAATAAATTAAAATTATCAGTTACATATCAACTATGTAATTTGGCAATGTCGTCCTTATAATTCACAGTGTCCGAAGCTAATTAATTAATTACAAGAACATAGAATTCAATTACCATGATAAATGTTAATTACTGTACTACATGTTAGGGCTAGTTCATATGTTCCTATTTTCCTCAGTAACTATATCGTTATGAACTTCATACACAATTCTGCAAACGTGTTTCATATGACAGCAGGTACTTAGATCGTTTAATTAGACACCGGAAGGTAATATGTATTTCTAGGAGGGCGTTAATTAAGATCTATTGAATTCTGACCTACGAAAAATGAAAAAAGATGAAGAAATTCGAATCATGGCGAATGCTTAATTAATACAATTAATGAATAAATACAATCTGAAACAAGAATGTTTATATAATTAGAGATACAACGTATTAAAATAGTTAAGAGAGATATTAAATATCTGCATTCATATCCTTAAAATACAAGAAAAAGTATACATCAACAAAGTCTAATAGTATTTTTAATGCTATTTTTTCTTATTTTTTCTAAATTTTTCTTATATTTAATGTTTGTAAACCGAAAATGAGAATTTGCGCAAAGATCCAAAATCTACTCACGCTTAATGCAGATTGTTCTCATTGTGCAGAATGATCCGGAGTCTACTTATAACAAAGTCAAGCACTGTGAACATTTTATCGGTTCGATCGAGCCCTGAAATTGTTCGCTAATGTTGTAACTAGAAGAAACGTGGTAATTTGTTATTATCTTATAGTCACCGTCATCATGTGAAAGCGTTACATGGTAGTACGAGGCTTTACTTGCTATAATCTTGTCTTTGGCGAATAAGGAGACTAAAACCGGTCGAGCGTATCAGAATGTACGAAACTTTGGACTGATAGCTATCCGAACTCTGTTCCTCGAATAAGTGTTCATTGCATATGATGTAAGCTTAATTATAGGCAACGGGTTATCCAATTGTGCCGTAGGCACCGGTGATCATCAGACCTCCTGTAAACTCACTGTTCCATAATTAGAGAGAGATAGAGAGACAGAGAGAGAGAGAGAGAGAGAGAAGCATACACGCACGGTTCAAGGGCCAAGATATAGCAACCGCGAAAATTGCATTCAGTGACCGCAAGGATCTTTCGCACCTTGAAGTAATTTGAAATTCTCGGAACTGGATCACGAGGCTGAGAAATATCTCAGAAGTTTCATTTTTAGTGTAACGTCACTGTTTTCTTTCTCGTGTTGCTATTGCTTTTAGCAGGCATGATTTTGCTAGCCAGCGATTAATAGCGAACATTATGTGACTTAACTCTACGATTGAAAAATATATAGGTAATACATAAAATAACAAAAATATTAAAAAAGAAAACTAAAAATGTTGATATGTTAATTACTGTTTATTAAAATTATTTAAGAGGGAAACGAGGTTGCACTTGGCTCCTACGTCTTGCAATTGATACAGACAATTTTTATTTTGCATAAAGATTCGCAGCTGTAACTAATTTAGTAAATATTTTAGAGATTATCATTACATTTATCATTACATTTATCATTACATTATCATTATATTCACATTTATATTTGAATGAATAATCCATTACAGTAACGGTTATCACGAAAGACACTGTCTTTTTAAATTTTTTTTAATGGATAATTCTTATTTGTTTTTATTTTGACATGCAAAAAGGCAACTTTGATATTTAAATTATACTCAGTAGAACAATAAAAGAATGCATACTTTGTTGAGTATAATTATTTATTCAGACTAATATTACTCGACTATGAATTTGTAGTAGATTCAAAGCAGCATTTGATTTTTAAGAATTAATATACATATATATTTAATCGCCATAAGAAATTTTGTATTGTCAATAACATTATTAACAACAGTTGTGCTCAGTTCAGACGCAACAATGACTATGGAAGGGAGCACAAAATGATCGTAAACCACCAACCAATGAAGCGATCGCAGAATCGTGTCCACTACTCTCCATAATTAAGTTGTCTGTCCCGAGCGCTGTGGTTATAACCAGAGGGCACTGTATAGATCTTTACTGAGCGAATTTGAAATGACCAGCCCGCATGTATGAGCAATATGAGCAAAAGTTGCAACAGCGATCGTTCTTTCAATTATTCTCTCGGCGAAAAAATTTATATATTGGAAATATGAACACTGCAGTCAGAGAACTTCGTCTGGTCGCCTACCGGCAACGCGAACATATTTATTCGCGAGGTAGTAATTAAACATTTTTTGTATGACAATTGAAAATAATTGATATAGTTCTTTATAACAAAAATTAATAATATTAAATATGATTATAATAATAAATTTAGTAAATTTAATAACGACCTCAATATTAAACCTTTCATTACCTTAGGCGTGCTGGGATTAATATTACGTAACAATTTCTTCCGCAATAATTATTCAAAAGAAAATTATCGAGCTTTTTTCAATAGAACTTAGTTATTAAAAAGCCTATTGATAGTCTTCCAATAAATAAAGTGTAAAGTGTTACATCACATTGTACATCTATCGGTTAGCTTTTCTTCCTTTTCTGTCTACGAGGAATCCTTGACAGATCAATAAGGACTCTAGCTATTTACGAGCACGTTATCCTTCGTCATGTACTTCGAACATGCGTGCGGTTAAGCACGAAGTTTCACATTGCAAAGTGGTTTCCCCGATTTCCCGGCGAAGTTCACGATTACGAGGGAACTCATCGCAGGAAAAAGGTTAAGGTTTTGATTCGACTTGAAGTTTACCACTTCCGAATGCCGATAAAGTCAAAATTATAGGGCTACAATGAAAAACTTTCTCGCTAAACCTTGAAGTTATTTGTTCTAGCGTAAACATAAGTTCACGATTCTTCTTTTTATTGGTCCGCGGAAGGGATGGATTTACGGTACCGTTAAGACTTCAGTTTATCCAGTAAGCGCGATCCTTTCCGTTAAGGACTGAAATTCTTCCTTTGATAGAATCAAATCTTTTACGTCAATCTACAATGGAAAACGGAGGAATCTTTCGTGATACCGTCCATTTGCTGCGATTTGTCAATCTGCAATATCACTTCTAGTAATTCTTCTGTGACTCAATAAGCTCAATTTTTATATAGCAAGTGTACATTACTTTGTAATTGAAGATCTTGATGCAGAAACCAGGCAAGTTCAAGTTTTAACAAAACTACACTCAGCTTTCGAAATTTTGACTTTACCAATTTTTGCAACATTTACAATTATTCAGAATGGAAAAAAGATCCATAACGATTTGGCAAGGTTAGGAACGGAAAAGTAATTTTCAGTGCAGGTTTAAAAGCGTTTTTATAGTGTTATTTTGTATTACTATTCACTTATCTTTATCGATTATTGCATATAATACAAATTTTAAAACCAATAAAAACTGATAAAAGTTTCAAATGGACGTTTATTAATTTTGCTTGGCAAAATTCGCAAAACCAATGTTGCTGATTTTGCTTACAAAATTCGCATAATTTGTCGACCGTCGAAACAGGTGTACCAGGGTCAAAACAAATCTTTAGATCCTTCGGAAAGGATCAAGTGTGCAGCGTAGATAATTTTCTTTGATGAAACAGCTATCTCTGGTACAAGACTATTAACCAGCCGGGATTAGGGGAAATTTTTAGCGAATGCCGACGGAGGCTCGGTCGTGTAATCATTTGCCTGGCTGAGAGGCAACTCCAGACAGAAGAAAAAGAAAAGCCCGATTTTCATCTCGAGAGTCGTGCTCGTTCTTCCAAACGGGGTAACACGTTTACCAACGATTTCGGCGCCGCGCCGGTATCACGTGCATTTTTCGCCGCGTCGGTTTCGAGTTGCAGCTTGAACCGAAGCCAATTCGCGATGCTTCCCTTCGCCTCCGCGAAACGACGAATCATCCTGCCGCCATAAGGACGATCGTTATGGCAATTTACGATCGAATTCCTGTGCCGATGTTTTCGCGTGCAAACTCGAAACGCTCTGCGCGCGTTTCACACGTCCGGCTGAACAAATTTTGCTAGTTGCATCCGTTAATGACTTGTAAAGGTCCGAAATCGCAAAACCTTGGACCGAGTTCAATTTTTTTAGGTTTACGGAAAATCTATGACGTTTTAATTACTGTTTCTTATTATTAGAACTACCTAACTAGCTTTAAAGAAGATAAGAAAGTATAATTGAAGAAATATCTTCTTTTTGTATTATTTTGCGGACATTGACGATAAATATAAATAATGTGAAACCTATTTATTGTGAAACAATAAAAAATGTGAAACCTTTCATTTCATCGTTGTAGTATTGACTAAAATGAAAAGTATATATCAGAAAACATTTATATCTATATTATTTTATATTTATATATTATTTGCATGGCTTTAATGATGACATATTATGACGTTACGTATTTCTTCCAAAAAGTCAATATTTTTTAAATGGTACGATATTGGTAACTTATTCCTACCGATATAATTTCAATAATTGTAAAATAAATATGTAAAACCAGCCCTTTCATGAGAAAGTAGATCATATTTTGAGAAGAATACCATTCAGAACAATTTTTTGTACATATATTCATATTATAAATCGTAGAAAGATAGATGAAAATTTTCATAAATAACGCAAGTCAAACGATATTTAAAATATTGAAAAATTTAAAAGATTAAAAATGATTGAAAATATTAAACCCAACTAACTTTGCTCGATTTTGATTAACGAAAATATTTTCATAATATAAATAATTACGGAAGAGTAAATAAAGAACGGAACATTTTTACACGTCTGGTAATTCTTGTGTCAAATATACTTAGGTCATGTTTTGCATAAATCCTGCTGCAATTTTTAAGAGATTTGCAGCGAAAGCTTTGAGAGTGGCAAAAAGTGCTCGTTTCAAAAGGGTTCCATTATCTCTAAAATATACATACTTTCTTTCGTTATATTTATTTCCACGAAATTGTTCATTTAAATCTAACAACTCAGCATTAAAGGGCGTTTTCTTAGCTGACAGTATTGTGTAGTTCGAAGAATGTAAACCTATTACAAGCCTTTTTAAAAATATCCTTTCCTGAATCTCAATTTTAGCCTGTTTCTTCGCTTTAAGTAGGATGAATTTTGCATAAGAGTATTTGTTTGACCTTAATTGAAGTCTCTGTATAAGAATTTCTTGTTACAGCTTGAATATTGAAGAAAGAAATGATAATAATAATAATAATAATAATACAGTTAAGATTATGCCTGTAATTTGGAAATGTTAAAGACTCGATTGTTAAGATGTAATTGCGAACAAGAAACATTTAAGTGAAGTGATAAAGTTTAGTAATTTCAAAATCTGAATAAGGGTTTTTATCCCAAATATAAATTGATTGCATGAATCTTCAAACATTTTAATAAATTCAAATTAATACAACAAAACACTCAGTTCCTTTAATTTTGTCCCAGTTTGTAAGTATACCTGCTCTTTTTGGCCATAAATGCATAAAATCCGCATTCTAATGATCAATAATTATATTTCTGACAATTTGATTTTATGAGTTTCTAAATATATAAATCCCAGACAAAGGAGACAAGGGAAGCAACCAAAGAAAATAAGATTTTTACTATTTCGTCACGTGACGATACTAGTGTACCAACTTATTAATACACATTACGTTGTTTATAAATTAAATGAACATGAAGCAATTCATTCATCACTCGAAAGTTCTCTGTGACGAATAAAATTGATTTCTTTAAGATAGTTTCGAAAAATATGATCAACAGAATTTTTCTCCGTATTCGGAAACCTGTTATTTCGATTCTAGGATGTAATTTCGCATCGTTCTATTCGATCACGTCTCTCCACTATATTACCGTAGATTTCGAAGAAATAATACTCGACAGACTGTCTTTCATAAAAATTGCAGCTTGCGTTTCGACAGCACTCGGTCAAAATGATACCTTCATCGATTTACTCGCATTCAAACGGGTTTCATGGGAATTATAGTTTCGCAGATTACTGGTGTTTTTCTAATGAAATGGTTATCGGCGCGATTCGAAGATTTTCGACTAAAGTGGATCAGAATAATAGCTTCCCTTCCCATTACCGAGGGACAATATCAAATGCAGTTAGTGATTTTAATACGGTTGCTTTGAATCCGAATAATCGAGGATTCGAATAGATGGGTCTCCCCATACCATTAATCAACGTTGATCGATACTTTTAGGTAGTTACTGGTTGCGAGAATTCTATTGAAACGAGGTCGCGAAGTTCTACACAGAACTATTTGCTCTAACAATAGTTATAACGTAGAATGAAATTCACCGCGTTGAATCCGATTAAAGACTTCGGAAACATTTAATAAAATCGATCGTTTGATATAATATTTATGTAACGGAATTATTCGACAAAGAAACTGATTCGCGATAGTTGCCTTTGTAATTTGAATTGCCTCGCGTCCTTCGTAATTCACTAACTTGTAATCATTTAGGAAATTACTCAATGTCAACCTGAAATAGTGTATCTAATAAATGGTCTGCGGATTTAATTCATTTATGGTGAAAATGAGTATGTACACTTTAAAACAGTAAAAGATTAGAAGGAGCTAAAGATATTCTATTAATTTCAACTTATCAATGTTATTAAAGAAAGGAATAAAAATTGTGCTCGACTCGTACGCCTTGCAATTGGCGCAGAGAGTTTTGATTTTGCATGAATTTTGTTTATTTGCAAAGATCCGCACTCTACTAATAAATAATAAAAAATATGTCATGTTACATTATGTTACAGTATAGGTTTTTAACGTTACATATGCAGAGATGTTTTATTTTTACAAATGTTTTAAATAATAAAGCTATTGAGTATTAAGAAGTATTTAAATAATAATTATATATAATAATAAAGTAAAAATAAAGTAAAAAAAATAATAATAAAGTATTTAAATAAAAGTAATTAAATAATACTAAGTTTATAAGACATATTAAAATGAATGAGAATATTGTATTGAATAATATTATTGACTTAACTATAACACGCTTTATCTTGCGAGTTAATGCAGGGTGTTTTTCTATACGAAGAATACTTTTTACTGATTACTCCGCATACTAGTCTTGTTTCCAAGAACAATTCGGATATAATCATTCTGTAATCTGTAAGTTCGTAAGAAAATCTGCAGATTAGTTATTTTGTAGGAACGGTCCGTAGTGATTTTAACGGCCACCGCGAGACACTCAGTACTCAAATATAAGACGATTTTTCCCACTTAAAATCACGACGGCGCGCCGCCGGAAAATATTCCGTTGCCGGTGCAGCGATCAAACATTACCCAAAAGTCTCGAACAGTCTCCGTCTGCTCAAATACTCAAATATGTAGCAAGAACCATGATATTCTCAAATGGAAATTTCCGTCGCTCCCCCGTACAGCCGTCCCATGACGGAAGATGAAACGTGTCGCGTTCGAGTTTAAATAGAACTTGCCCGGTATAACGAACGTTCGTCAAATATTTATACCGAATACTTGGCTGTTACAGGGGAACTTCCGAAAACCTATCTCGCCCAACTTGGCTCATTGTTCCCGACGTTCATTCATTCGATAGTATGTCGACGGGAGAATAAGTAATAACTGAACCTAGATCTGGACTTTCGGAAAATGGAAGAAGAATCCCGTGCGTCACTGATCTTTTCGCTTGATTATAGGGCGCGACACCTGTTCGCCTGTAAACGACGCACAATTGTCTAGAAGGCGGTTCTAGCATTTATTTTAACACCTTATCTACGAATGACGCCATTTAGTATCAAATTGAATTCTGTCATCGATAAGCCTGTCGATAAGGTGTTAACCCTTTGCACTCGAAGCTATTTTAATTCGAAATCCAAAACATGTTTTATGATTTCTATTTTATATGATTTATTGCGCTTTATGCATATGAAATTGAGGCTATTCGCAAGTACAGTATTTACAATGTTAATAAGTTCTTAATGAAGGTTAATGTAAACGAATCTGATATTATTACAAATATTTTGAGAAATTTTATAACAATATTTAATGGCGTCTCAGAGTCGCCACTCGAGTGCAAAGGGTTAATAACAGTTTTCAAAATTATAATTGAACCGCGGATTTGATACATTTGTAACAAAAATGCGAAATAGTGGAAGCGTTCAAAGAATTTTAAATTAATGAACTTTTTTTTACATTCATTGAAATAACCAGGAACAGAAATAAATGTGTAGCTCTTACTTGCTTTGTTATAATTTTATTCTTACTTATCTTGTTACAACATTCTACTAATGCTAGTATATTTTATTAATATCCTACTGATTCTAGTGTGCATAAAAATTTTAAATGACAATATACACAATATCATTTTTCATATAAAACAGAAAAGTATGATGACGCTGCTAGCGAATGTGTAAATTAACACTTTGGATCTCAAAAATCGACTCTCAAAATTTCCTAAAATCAATGAAAATCATTAAAACGGATATCAGTTTTGGAAAGAAATCAAAACCTAGCGTCGAAGTTAGTGTTGGAAATTGATTTTCAAGTTTGATCATAGTCTGCCTGATGTAGCAAATTATTAAAATGTAATTTTAAAAAATAATTGTTTCGTTAGGAATGATTTTTCGATGGCTATTTTAAGAAACCACAGCGACGAATGATTTTAACATTTTGCGACTGATGGTATTCGGAGAAATTCCATACTTTTCAGGAAGCCACTTACTTTATCGATCTTCTCGATTATTCAACTTCGATGATTCACAATGCAGGTTCCTTCAGTCACGGATGACTACCAGAGTGATGGTAAGTGGTTATACTACCTTCGACAGATCGAAAGTGAATTTTCGCAATTGTTCGTATGTGCTGAATTAAAATAGTTCTTTCGGTATGAATAAAATATATGCGGCACTTCGGAAATAGGGGTTTTATGGTACTTTCTCAATATTTCAAAAGAAGATCTCATCTCAAGAATAGTCCTCATTCTTTTAATATCATCTTCCATCGTGAGAGATGTACACGTGGATTTCCTGGAATTCGGAAAATTGTAGAAGAGATTGTTACAAATAGAAAACCTGCTATTTCAGTTGGAAGAGAAGAAACTTTTATCGTGAATAGTCTTTTTACAGGAAAGACCATTTCGTAATATTTAAATTATTATATTACTTTATACATATAATACTTACATATTTGGCACTAACTTGTCATGTTTACGAAGAATAAAAAATTATGAAAAAAATGTTACTGAAAACACTTTCTATCTGTAAATGGCAGGCAATCAAAAATTATAGAATCATCATCGACAGATAATGTGTTCATATCGATCGCAGATATTGTTCACATTATTATCATTCGATTGCAAATCTTTATACAAGAATCCATAACTAGGTAAAATAATATTCGAAATGACAAATAGTAAATAGATATCTGATTTCAGAGCACGTGTGTACTTTTGAAAATAGAATATTTTATTTGTTCGAAAGAATGGACATTTGATAATAAAATATTTTATTCGATATACAAAATTTTCAAGATAATATTTCAAATAATATTTTATTCGAAAAACGCTGAAAATATTTGTGCCATAGTTCGAAATATTTTATTTATCTAATATATTATCATAAAATAAAATACTTTTATTTTACTAAATCGAAGTGTAGAACATAATTATACAACAAACGAAGTACTTTTCTTGCAATTTAAAAGAATAATTATAAATTCTATTATTTCCAATACAGAAATATACAAATATAATTTTTTGTTAAGGTTTTGTTAAAATATCGCCAAAAATGTAAAAACTAATTGAAGACTATAATCATTTACAGAATTCTATACTTAAATTATTACTGATGAAAACCTGCAGTTCGAATTGTTAAACTGAAGATTGTTACTTATAGCGATCAATTGCGTAACATGCCTTAAATATTGCGGATGAAAAGGTTTGAGTAGTTTCGTAAACGATTGCATCGGCGCGCTAAATCGTACACGAGGATCCATGGAAAAAGCAAGGTCGAAAAATCGCTCGCCCAGCAGGAAGACTTTCCACGACGAACAATTTAGGGGAAAAAAATCTCGAGCGTAGAACTGGGTCCGAATGCATAGAACTTCTTTCACCGTGGTACATACTTTACGCCGTTACTCGGCCGTATATTCTGATATCCTAGAACTCAACCTTGTTCCCCGCAACCCATTTCAAAGCACTCTTGTGGTTACTTTGGTTCACCCAGCTATACGTGTATTGTGAATTCCGATATTCGCGACCGCAGCCCTCTATCCTCTGGAAACGTATTTGCTCCGAGCATGAACTTAACCAAAAATCTCCGGCGAAAATTCCTTAGATCGTTGGCCGATCTATTGATCCGTACCTCTGTCTGTCCGTTTGTTTGTTTATACCGTGTTTTATGGCTCTGATTGTTTCCACGGGTTCCGGCTTTTTGTGGTGCACGAGGGAGCGGGGACTACAGTTGCCGAACGCTTTGCTTCCGGTCTGACGATAATATAATAGCTTGTGTATCCTGTAGTTGGCGTTGTTGTTAATGCGTTTGGCAGCATTTGGAAAATAAAATACGAAAGGTATTATTGCGGAAAAATGCACTCCGTAGATGAATATTTAAACACTGGATCTGCCAAACTAGTTAAAACGAGTGGATCCAGAGTTTTTCTTTTACGGTTACGGGGATTTTTAAAATGTTTCTGAGAGGAATGTTGCAATATTATAATTACACTGCGGACTTTTATGGAAAATAAAAAATGTTGGTATAAACTGCGATATACGTCAACTATATAGGTATTCGTTTTTACTCGTAATACTTTGAATTAGTTGAACGTAACGCAACAGTATCTTTACCATTAAACGTACCGTAGCAATGAAAAATAATTTATATTTTAAAATTGTTGAAATTGTGAAGAGGCTTTCGTAGGAAATCAATGAATAAATTTCTTAATTCAAGCACGTATTGTAATAAAAAATAACAAGATGTCTAAATAAATTATTGATAACGTCTTCAAATTCTTATAAATAAAAAAATTTGTGAGACATCTTTAGTACTGGTTTAGTGTTAAATGTTATCACTGTTCTCAATTTAATCTCATTTCTGTCGTAAATGCATAAAATCCACAGTCTCATTATAATAGAAATAATATGATGTTTGCCATTGTTATAATGTAGTTGTTATATTGTAGTTGTAGTGTCAACAGCAGACTTAAATGCTTAAAAATTAATCAGAATTTGATTCTGACTTAAAAAGGCGGAATGATATTAACAATAACATGTTATTACTCAAAATTCCCATATTTAAATGTACTTAAATGGTTAAAATCATCCTGCTTCGAATAAAGATGGAGTAAGTAATTGAATCAATCCCCGACTTCGTGAAACAAACCATTGTGCGAAACAGTCGTTACTATTTAATATAATTTCCGTGAACTAAATCTTGGCTTAACGGAGAATCCTGCACGAATGTCTCCTCTCGTCTATCTCGAAGACTACCTAAATTATTCATTCCATTTGTTAGTCTACGAACGTCATTTCGAAATTTCTGTTGTTGCACCTGCTTGTTTAAACACTAAAGTAATTCTAATAAGGACGCAGTCGCATAAACGTCGAACTATAAAGAAACACAAACGTCAGCAAAATTGCAACAGTAATCTAAATAAACGCGCAGTAAACAAATTTTGAAACTGTATTTACCGGAATTGCGTTCCACGAGATTCCATCAAAGCTACTTCAATTTCCGTTCTCACGAGGGTAATAAAGGAAATGTTTTCGTAATATTTACACGAACAATTTGCCGATCGAGGCGCGTAACTGCATTTCACATTAATATTCTGGCCATTTAACCGGAATGTCTTTCGAGGAGAAACGACGAAAATATGGCACCAGACTCGTCGAGAATGTGTCAAAATATGGGACGGTGCCACGAGCGCTCGCGCGCGTGCGTTAATTACTGTCGCATCTTTTCGACTACCAAACAGCAATTCGGTTGGCATTCATTCCATGGTCCTCGTTACTAGGATAGCACGCTCAATCATAGAATTCCCTTATTGCGATGTCTGCAGTGCAGGAAAAACTGCACGCGAACTGGCACATCGCGTTCTGGAATTCTCTCCGCAATCTGAACACCGCGTTTCACGTTTACAAATTGTCAAAGACATAATATAACTTGGACAACATTTAAAGCGGTTGCAAACTACTTTTTATTCATTGGAAATATTCGCGGGCGAAATGCGGTTTCACGCAACACCAGTTTCTTTGAACTTTTTTATAAAAATGTTCGCAGGCATGAACGTTCGCTACCCATTCATTTGTGAAGAATACAAATAACATTTTATTCTGTCGCAAAATTGCTACACGCGACCTGTGTAAACATGTACATATTGCAGTGACGTTTTTAAGGACCTAGATCAGCCTATTTTTCAATTAACCTAATTATATCAACGTGAGGAAACAAATATATTCATTATAGTGGGATTAATAAGACATTTATTGGGAATTTAGAATTTTATACTTTTATTCAACATTTTAATATTCACTATTACTGCAGCTCCTTACGCGAAGTAAGAATTGTCTGCATGAATTTCGAGAAGTGGGTATTTCACACAAATTTATTTATTTATTTTTATACAAATTAAATTTATTTATTTTTATACACATTAAATTTCTTTATTTTTATACACTGGTTTGCAAAGAATAAAATAATATCTTTAAATTCTCCTAAAGCTTTGACTATTGTATATTTGACATATCAACTTTTTCATAATTGATCAAAATCCGCAGTCTAATTATTATTATAAATGTCATAAGAAGAATGTCCAATTACAAAATGCATGTTAGTTTCACTTTTCAATGTATATTTTAATAAAATTGTGCCCTATGTGTAGTGTTTTATTGATTTTCCAAAAATATGAAGCATTATTCATAGATATTTCATTAATATTTCCACTTATTCTTTAAATGCTGCTATTTATAAATTCATAATTCGCATTTACAAACTTGTTGTATTAATACCTCTAATTTTACTACAATTAGATATATAACACTTCATGCAGTGGACGGCGGATCCGTATGCAAAATAAAAATTTTCTTTATCGATTGCAGTAAACAGAAGCCAAGCAGGTTTTTCTTTAATTTCTAAAATTCTTTATTTCTTAAATTTTTTAATGTTTCTGACGTTTTTAATTTTATCTATTAATTTTTACAATAAATGCATAGAATCCACAGTCTAATAATTAAGCTATTGTTATACTACAAGAAGTGTGCAGCATTTAATTAGGTTCCTCGGTTATGTCAGGATCAGTTAATTGTTTCATCAATAGAAACAATTACGATGCTTTTTTGCTTTTCTAAACTAACAAGAAATTCATTTAAAGAACTAGAAAATAGTGACAATATTTAAAATTTGCCGCGACGATGGAGGGTAATACAATTAACGTAAAAAAGTACCGAATGCCAGAACGCTTTGTGTAACACGACGCAACACAGCACACTGTGGAACAAAAGGGCGCTTCTATGGAAATAATGTTGCAACGTGTAATTTCAGCAAAGAAATTCAGTCAACTTCCGCGAATTTTGCAGATCAAACTGAACATTCTCTGCCGGTTATTTACGAATGTTAAATAGGAACACATATCTCTAATTGCAAGAAACTGTGCGACAAGTCAATCGTAAATTACTATTTAATTGTAATTACCAGACTGCGGATTTTGTGCACTTATGACAAAAATGGATGGATGAAACGTAACACGGCAACATTGTTAGATGAATTTAAAATTATTAGAATATGCTTTTCAATTGATTAAAATACTTTAGAAGTAAAATATATTTTATAATATTAACTATATTATGCAGAATTTTTATTACGTAATAATTAGAAAATATTCTTTAGCTGGTGATTTTGGACTATTCGGCATAAGCGAATAAAATACTATTGAATTCGTTTCATTTATTGCAATTTGTTTTTTTCAGTGCAGTCTAATAAGATCTTTATTTTAATTCGGTTTTAATCAAATTTCTAATAGAAATAACGATTCAAATTCAACTTCCGTCAATTAGTATACAAGAATTCCTATTTGCATTGATGTGTACAGTCTAATAATGGCTGTATACTTTTAGCAACAAATTCGTTCTACATTATTATTGTATTAAGTATTATATTATACGAACATTTCGAAAAATTCTAACTAGTGAAGAAATAATATATCTAGTAAAAATTGAATTATTTTTATTGAGCAATTTAACATCGCGATTTATTAACCCTTTTCACTCGAAGCCATTTTAACTGTAAATCTAAACTTGCTTTCCTAGCTTATAGTATTCCCATGTTATGTGGCAAAATGCATTTTATACATATGAAATTGATTCTTCTAACTCATACTAAGAGTTTTGCTTCTAACAACTCTTTGAATCTAAATTTTTGTTAGTACAAACATTATTTTGGAACGTGATAAAACAAGTTTAATGGTGTCCCAGAGTCACCACTCGAGTGCAGAGGGTTAAAAGGATAAAAATCACGTTGGACTCAAAGTGACGGATTCTGAGGAATCATTGAAATATTTTTAATGAAATTCTGGATTGACTTTCGTGCCTTTCGCTGTCTGCCAATGGTTTCTTCGCTGCGTTTCGTAAGATGTTCATTTGCGTCCGAAGGTCCCTTCAACTTCAACATCCGCGCTCCAGGCGAGTCTCACTTTTTCAAATTCAAATGTTAATTCCAGCAGTTGAACTTCCTTTTAATTTCGCTGGCGCTCGCAACGTCTTGCCGATTACTGTGTAACGAGAACTCGTTTTTGCAAAAGTATTGGGATTCGTAGAAACGGGGCGATCTTGGACAAAGTTGAATAGAACCATGAGCATTTGCATGGAGGCTTTATGCCGCTCGCCCGTAGGAAATCATCGCCGCGGAAACTTTCGTTTCATTGCCAGCTAACAAGTTGCAATGCTTCTTTTATCAGTCTTCATTGAATATAAAAATTCATTGTCGGAGGGTGTGGAACAAGGCGGAGGGTTCGCTCGATGCAATCTGCATAATTAAATATAAATCGTTTCGTTTCCATTATAACAGCTCGATGTATAGGCCAACGAAAAATGGCGTTACCAATTAAATTAAAAATCTCGTAGGACCTGTTATGTTAAGTATATCTAGCAAGTAAAATGCTTGCAGAAATTAAATTCGTATTTCGTCAATGGATTAATTGTACTGATTAACAAAGATGCGTTGTGATTCTGACGATCCCACGGATTTCAGAAGAATGCTATAGATGTTAATCCACTACATAGTTTCGTTGTTCTCCAAGAACGTATATCACTCATGCGCGAGATTTATGGCTGGGAAAGGCTCGAATGCGACCGGCACGTCTGTTCTTACAGTTATTGCAGCTACTAAATTGCACACCGAACTCTGTCAGATGATCTTTAAGAAGAAACTGATAACAGGAAAAGTTGAATAGTGGACACACCGGGCTGAACGAACCCTGTAATAGCTTCCCGGGCTTAGACCGTCATAAATCTTGCGCAACAGTCACCGAATCCTTGTCCCATTGCCCGACTCGCCCACTTTTCTCAAGTAATTATCCTACATTTTTATGCTGTCTGAACTTCCGCGTAGTCAATAAGCTTCTTTGGTGATCTTGGCTTGTAACAGCCAGCTCGATGTGGCTTCGTTCGAACATCATTTCGCGTTAATATACAGTGGCCATTTTTGTGACATAACATCGTGTTTTACGTAACATTTCTTTTTCTTTTTGTTATTAGTAGGTAATTCGTTACAATGTGTTTAATAAAACGCATAATTATTTAAATAATAAGATATTCGTTAATATAGTCGTTCTATTAATATTGCAACAATTTGGATATTTTCAGCGAAATAAATACATACAGGTTCACTTAATATTTTTGTATTTAAAAAATGATCATGAATGCAATTAGAAGTTAACTGAAAATTAAGTTTTCTTCGTAATTAATTGCATTTTTTATATGTCACAAAATATTGAGTATTTATTTATTTAACACAAAATTTCCAAATTTTTTAATACTAATAGAATAACCATATTCATAAAAATGATATTACTTAAATAATTTTGTTTCATTAAATGCATTTTAACGAATCACCTACTAATAATAACAACTGAAAACGTTAAAACACGCTGTTATATTACAAAAATGATTGCAATATAAATAAAGATTGTTCTTTAAATTAAATCTTTAACAATACAACGTATAATCGTTTACACATTTTATATTATATATCATACATTATACGTTACATAATTCATGCGTTAACGTTAGAACGACTTTGCTTTTTAATAATAACAATATGACTTGAGTGAGAATTAAAGGCTTCTTACGAATTGTATAATTTTGATAACTATAAAAGACAACATCAGGAACAAGCTTTTCTTTCAAGCAAATCTTTTTTAATAGTTAAAATCAAATGGTACTATTTGGTTCGAGATGAAATGTTTTACTATATTTGATACAAATCGTTTGCATTGTTTATTAAAATTCATACTATATTTGAGTTAATGAGTTAAAAATACACTTTGAAATGAAAAATTGATTAAGACTTCAAAAATCGCTTAAAAGAGATTCACAATTCAGCAATTTAAATTTCTCTGGCTCAAAATATTTGACATCTCATCTCCAATTTAAGGGTTGGTTTTACCCTTCCGATATTATCAAAAGAAACAGTAATCTAATCCAAAGGACCGGCATCGGGTGTCTTCTCTTTCAATCACTGATATTCTAAAAATGTTTCTACGAAAATGATTATTTAAAACGAAAAATGTGTCTCGTATCGGGCACTTTTACCCTACTTTTGTATCACAGTTCGACAGAAATCCAGAATTTTCAGTTCGCTATTGTTTCCTTGCGAAGAGAACGAGCAGTATGTATTTATTTGCGTGCAGCGTGTTTGTCATCAGAGAATGCATTATTAATTCTCTGCCAGTGCCCGGTTCTACAGAGCACAACAAGTATTTAACGGATCGATATTTCCTATTCGGATTTGAAATATACAGTGTCCAGATTTATCACGTACATACCATGGCCTCGAGATTTGAATGTTAAATTCACCGGCGCCGCTCGGTGGAGCGTTTCGGTGAACCTCGCGATTTTCGTTCCGTTCGATTTTTTCGCTCCGTTCGTTCAATCTGGTATTCAAAGCGAGTCCCTTCTCCGCGGCTGCAACATTTTCGATATCTCTTAACCTTGCGCTGGCAACCCCATTTCGGATCACCTTTTTCCATGGCGCTCTTGTTCCTTCTTGTAGTTTATACTCGTTTGTTCCGACCAATGTTAGCATAACGTATAGTACTTCCCCTCGTTGCTGTTTCGTCTCTCGTATACATTGGCTGCTACTGCGGATAGGATCGAGTTCGACGTATACTCGTGAATCCGGCCCGATTCCAATGCAAAAGTTTCACTCTGTGCGACCCGATAACTATTCGACAAGAAACGTTGTTCCGTTTCCTGCATTTCAGAAATACTTTGCTGTACCGGGTAATTTAGAACCGGGTACTTGCAGTTTTAATGTTCGTTGTTCCACATTTTCAGTTTCTGAAGCAAATTGCGAAACATCTGAAAGAATGATGTGTTTTGGAGCTTTTCATTTTAATTATCGTTTAACAGTTTGCCAACATGGCTGGCCCATTTCTGACGATAAAACCATCCGCTTTCCGACTGTTAGACACACAATGAGTGTAGAAAGTATTCGTACACCTTTTAAAACGAAATAACTTTTTTTTATAATTAGGCCAAGCGATCTAAATTTTATTTAAGATGCTAGAGAAATTAGTTTACCAGACAATGGCTAAAAAATTGTTTCCGAACATTGCAATCTGTCAGTATGATAAAAGAATTAAAAAATTATCTTTCTTAACTTTTTCATCCGAATATCTAGCAGAAATTTAAAAATTTCATTTCGTAGATCTCGGTAACTATTATGCATGCTGTAGCGAGATCGCACGTCGCTTCTGGTAGGAAAACGATGCAGCATCCGGTATATTCACCGGACATCGCTCCTCCTGATTTTGATCTGTTTCGGTCGATGCAGCAGGCTTCGATGCACTTCGAATCTATGGAATTAACAAGAAATGGTTTCGAAATGGAATTCGCCAGTAGCCCGAAAGATAGCTTAAAGTTAGATGAAGTAACGAATTAATAGTGCGAATAAAAAATTTGTTTCACGATTTCTTTAAATAAATCTGAAACGTCGTCAAAACGTTCGGATTATTCATTTGTGCACCTAATAGAAAGCTCAATATTTACAATAATGTAAATTGACGTCTAATCATTGGGCATTTCGAATCACTGAGACAGTTACCTTACGGTTGAATTAAACGCGCAAACACTCCAGTTGAAAACATTTGATGCTGTTTGACGTTGTGCGACGTAGTCCGACGTTATTCGAGGAAAGCTGTGCCCATCTCCGTCGTGGAATCACATTCTCGCCCCCATCCAGCCATAAACGTCATTTTTCGTTTGGTGTCTACTACAGCTGAAATCCCGGTACAACCGAAAACTTAACCCTGCTGCCGCGATCCATTTCACGGCTATCCAGTTTATTCTCGTCCAGTTTCCAGCCTGGCGACTCGACCGCTGCGCTTTTCCCAGATAATACGTACGTATACATATAGCGGACCGTGACAAGTCCATATCGGCGCGACGCGCTTTGCCTCGCCCTTTAATCCGATAACGCGCATCAGCCCCTGAAACTCTCCGCGGGTAAAGGTTCGGTAGAAAATTAGCCAGCCACGTACCGAGTGCCTGGGTTCCACCAGATCCGCACGCGTGCTCGTTCCCTTCATGCCTTGAATTATATAATTCTTAGTTTTTAGTTTATTATTTATTAACCCTTTGTACTTGAAGCCATTTAAGCCCAAAGATTTATTAGATAAATCATTGAATTAAATAAAGCATTTAATTGCCACTACCGATCTCTAAATGCGACTAATGTGTACTGTTTTGGGACACAAACTTTGTATATTTTCTACTGCAATATGTGCTTAAATAAAGAAGTTTATCTAGAAATTTTTCTTACAGAAACTTAGTATGAATTATTTATTATTATATTAATTATATTATTTATTTACTATTAATTTATTAATGCTCTGAACAGATGCTTTATTCAGCAAATACAGGATTGTTACGTGTACGTAGATGCGACAGTATTAGTTTCACAATTCTGGTGGAATATTATTAGGCGTTCTAGAAGAAAAAATAAGAAGTCAGTCATTTTGACTCATTTGGTAGTTCTGGCATTAATTGAACTAATTTGATTGAATCGAAATAATTGAATTGGTTCGAAATAATCGCAATAATTCAACTGAATCGGGATAGTTGAGAGAATTCCTTTAAACTGACACGAATTAATTAAACATTCCCGTAGTATATTCGTTGGGAATAATATTTCGATCTGATTGACGAAAACTGTATTGTATCTAATGTTTATTTGTTATAAACTAGCGTGTTACGATCATTTAAGTGATTAAGATCGTTTGGGGAACGAAATATGCTCGATTCCTGGCAGCGTTTTAATGGAAACAGATAAAACTTTGAATGGCCGCGAGTCATAAAGGGTTAAAATTGCTAGAAATTTTTATTGCCGTGATGATTACTTCGGAGCAAGTGACGGTCCAATTATGAACTCCGCGGAATACATCCTTTGCCTCGCCGTATTTTCGAAAAAAACTTTCAATCCGATTCCATTGGAAGTTCTCAGTTCCGCCAGGAAAGTTCGGATTAACCGGTAATCAATGATTGCTCCACTTTCTCTAATGTTCGAGAGGAAGAGAAGAGGCGAAAGACGATCATTCCCTCTCTATGTACGTACAACGAGATTTATGTTTCTTGGTGGCGAGGCTGGAATCTGTTTATCAAAATAAAAGTACATAAGCGCGGGAAATAGGTTGTTTTCCCAGTTAAAATTCCGGGAAACTTTTTAACGAGGAGAACGCAGCGAAATTCATGCACGAATAATTATCTATTGACGTTTTCATTCTATGTAGCTCGTCGAACTTCCCGAGGAGACTGTTGTTATTAAGTATTCCGAAATTTGTTGATTTTCGTTGCTAGAATATTGCATTGCACTGAGATTGTGCCCTTGCCGTTCGATTTTCAGGGGCTGTTTTCTTATGCTAAATGCTTCTTTTCTGCTGGCATGCACGTTGCATCGCTTTAACAACGCGGATCTAGTTTATTCAAGAAATACAAATCAACTGAATAATGTTATCGGAGGTTTTAGATGTTTATCTTGCTTTTGCCTTGACCAATGTAATCATTGTTTTCATTTTTATTTTTCATTTTTCTCTTCATTTTTATTTTCTATTTTTTATTCTTCATTCTTCGTATTTCATGTTTCATTATTACTGATTTTGTTGTTATTGTTACTCTATTATTGTTATTGTTGCTGTTGTTATTTTATTATTTTTTACATTTTTGTAGAACATTAAATGAGCATCAGATCCGTTTATGCTTAATAAGTAAATGAATAAATAAATCAAAATTTTTTCTGAAGCTAGACAATTATTAGATTCGATAAGATTATTCAAAGAATTATTGTTTAAGATATTACAAACTAATCTAGATTTTAGTTAGATTTTACCAATTTGATGTACTACGCATATGTTTAAATACGTTATAAATTTGGTTCATTCGTGTACCAGAAATGAATTTATTCAATGAGTACTTTCACAACGAAACCTCGTTTATTAAATAGTTTTTAGTTTTAAAAATACTCGTATAACTAAATCTTTTTGTTTCTAACATGTGTAAGAGTGTTTGATAAAATGCTTTCATTGAATGAGATATAAGGATGTTTATTTCTTACTTATACTTACGAACGAAGAATTTTAATCGTTTGTAAATTTTCTTGACCTGCTTCAATTTTTCAATTGAAAAATATTACTGGGTATTTTTGTATTTCTTAAGGGGATGACTATAACAACAGCTGAAAACACGATTCCTTTGCATGATATACGTTTGTACAAGCCTAAGAAATGAATGGAACGAATCTTTATGCGAAATAAAAATTGTCTGCATCAATTGCCAAACATTAGAGGTAAGAACTGTTCGTTTCTTTCTTTAATAATTTTAATAAGTTTAAACTGATACATCAGTATTCTTCGTTTCTTTTAATCTCTTCGCTGTTTTGAATTACACCTACCAGTTTTTGGGATAAATGAATAAAATCGACGGTACAGTAATCAGAAAAGCATAAGCGCCTTCTATTTATTATTTATAAACGCAGCTTTTGAATCAACGCTTTATTTATTGTTAGATTAATCGCATTGGATATTATACAATAACGATGTTTCTGCTTTGTTGTTGCTACAATGGTGATGCTGACGAGATTCTACAATGATCTAGGCATCAAAGCGTGATTGTATCCAATCCAGGCCGAAATAATAAAGTGAAAATCTGATTTTCGATTCGTTTAAATTCCGTTCTTTCGAAATGAATTATTTTCAAAGCAGCTGGAGTTCGGCATGATTGAAAGAGATTGGTTCTTGCGCGTTTTATACAGAAACGGTTTACATTGCTTCCCGAGGAAGTAAAATAAACTTGCATATTCTCGACAGAGAAAACAGAATATCTCTGCGCATTGTGCTCGTTCTCTTCAAAGAACGTTGACGATGAAAATTTATTCGTGTCCGATATGAAATACGCTAGTTAATTTTCCGTTTCGATAAAAAGGAACACGCGGATATTTCGGGAACGAAACGAATTGCCCTGAATTTCAAACGTTTACGTGCTCAGCGTAAAGAACACTTACTACTCCAGCGATTTATTAAATACTGCGCACACAATCTGATTGATTCGTCGTGAAGGGATCTCAAAGTCGTCGACTTTATCCAATCGCTCGTTTATTCCTTTGACGCTTTAAGTATTCTGTGCCAACTTCAAAGTTCCAACAAAGTCAAAGTTACGACCTGCCTTTTGATTTATTCTATAGTTACAGCGATCGGAACCCCTTCGTTATGCATAATTTCTTACAAGAAGGAAAAAATTAATATTTACCAACACTTTGACAGTCACGCCACCTCAAAAATTCCAAACAATGAAAGTATTTTCTTTAATCGATTTAAAATTGGAAAGTTACCTTAACTTTTACATCAATTACTGTTTCAACATTCATATGCTCTGCGAGTTCTAATCAAATTAGCAACAAGTGTAAAAATTCATTTCGAAATCTAGACAAATAAATCCGTCACCCGCATATGGGTGACATGGCAGTATTAAAATTATGTGTTACAGTTCTCAGTATTCGAAGTGATAATATGTTCGTATTTTTTCTAATGGTTAAACATCGATAACAGAAACGCAGTTCAAAATCTATCATGAATGTTTAATCAAACAAATTTGTTGAATGAATTTCTCATAAATATATCTTTACGAAGTCAATAATTATAAGCTAAGAAGTTTTTAACTTTTAAGTTTTCTCTATAATCTGCTGAATACGAATGTTATTCATTGCTCCTAGATCGGAACAAAATCTGTTTATTCTAGTAGCAAATGGAGGCGTATAAGAAACAAAAATTGTATCGTTCAATTAGGGGAATTATCAAGAAAATTAAAATCGTGCAGTATTTTTCCTTACAGTCGCATACAACGTGTTAAACATTCGAGCAACGATGTTAGAGAATCCGTTTCACGATACAACGAACTTTAAAAGGCGCGCTGATTGAAATATGCAGAAATTCAGGGATCCCATCCTTAAAGTTCTGAGACGACGAGAGCAGTGAACCACGTGTGACAGGATATTATATTAGCCGTAGAATAAAATTGAAACTTTGAAAACGAAGTGCAGACTGCGTATAATAAATTTCTGTACAGTAACCTTAAAACAGGATATAAAGTTCAATGGTGCCGCGCTGTTGGGTGCAGTTCGATTTTAAAAAAAGTTATGCTTGTCCAAAGTGGATAGTACAAAGCCGCGCAAACTTTTCCCGATAGGTAATATTTATGACCGCACCCAGATACATTTTTCGATGATTCGCGAACGGCCCGCAGCCGCGCCGCGAATGCAAAGTATAATCGTATTCTATAATAAATAGTTGGCCGTCGTGAAAGATTAAAGGGTCCTCGAAAGACGGACCACTTTTCAATCGTCTCCTTCCACGGTATCAGAGGTTATTCCGTTTGAAGGGTAAATTTCATCGAGGTCTGACGCATAAATTTTACCGAGGTCTGAGGCATAAATTTCCACCGAAGTCTGTATTCGCCCTGTTCCGCCGCCGTGGATTCCGGTATCCTAGAACTTAACCTCATTCCCTCAACCTACATCGAAGCACTCTCGTTTATTTTCGTTCGACTTTCCAGACACGCGGGATCCCGCGGCAACCCCAGGACTCCTGGGACCGAAGCTGTTTGTTGGTCCTCAAAGGTCCTTTATCGCCAGCTACACGAGACCACCGTGTTTCGTTTGGTTTCGTTAAAAAATATTATTTGCCGACATGTACCCCTACCTATATGGTCGGTCCATGGGTTTGTGCGATTTAATTTCGATTTAAAATTTCCGCATAACAATTGTTCAACGTAACGTTATGTTCGACATGACATAAATTCTAGTTCTTTCTAATAATTTTCAGAAATTCTATTCCTTGAGTAATTTTTTGAAAACTATGCAGTATCATAGAGTGAATAAGTGAACAATCACATAACAGAAAACTTTTATATCGCAAATCTTCACATACCGGAAGCTTATTAGTAGGCTTATCACTGACTGAACTGTGTCTGAGAAAAGATCAATAATCATTTTTTAATCAGTTACCTGTTTCTGACGAGTATACTCGTCATGGAAGAAATGGAAACATTTTGTGTTACGAAGAGTGCACTCGTCATGCGTAAAAATGTGCAGTTTAAGATAAAATAAGATGGAATAAATCGTATAAATAAAACAACAATTACTATGAAAATATTGTATATAGCGTGTACAAATGATTATTCTTTTCTTTGCGACATATTTTAGGTACACACTTTTCAAATAGATCGCAACAACTAAGTCCTCACATAATAATTCCAAAAGAACTTGTTACGTTACATTAATCTAAATAATTTGTTAGATTATGGATGAGATTGTTGTAGTCTCTGAAGAATTCTTTATGAAATTCTTTACAAGAATTGTTGCAGACTTGCCGATAGATAAAGTGTTAACGATTATTTGAGTTTTTACATGTAGAATGCGTTTCTGATTAACCATTTCTCGATGAGGATTTCTAATGCACTA
>CM052153.1:12857571-12868648 GCA_028455555.1 Augochlorella aurata
GAGGACATTGGTTTTTTGGGTTAGAATTCAGGATCATTGTGCGGCCTAATAAATAACCAAAGGGTGGGCAATAATAAAAGTACCGGCTGTCTCGCAGCAGCAATTCGTCCCCTATTGTCTTTTCGAAGCTGCAGACACTCCCGGCCCTTCCCCTAACCCTGTTTCCACAGGATAGATCAAATCTTCCATGGCTGCTACTCGATCCACGAAAGACAACAGTGTTTATGCTAATCCGCGGATGTACTCGAGTTTCCGTGCTTTTCGGCCACTGCATAACGGAAATCTCGAATTCTGCATTACGTCCGGCGAAGGCTGTTATACTGCGCCAACATGCTATATCACGGGCCCTCGTACGATAACACGGAAGTCAATAATACTATACCTTCCGACCGGCGGCGCACATCGGAGACGTTCGGTTATCTTGCCCACCGAAAATACCGAATTTCTTGTCGCGACCCCGGAACGTGGTTTTTCTCTTTTCCCTGGTTTTCTTCTTCTTTTTTTCTCGTCTCTTTTCTCTTCTTTTTTTTTTATCTCTTCCTGTGCCGTCGCTATTATCTTTCCAATAACGTGGCGGAATGAAAGTACAGCCGCCGCGTCGCGCCGCGAGATCTAACATTAACGGGAACCGATAATTACTTTTTGGGCCATCTTAAATTCCCTTCTCCCGACCCGCGATAAACCATGATAACGCGATAACCGGGTCGCCCCTGTCAGTCGAATTTCCCGTCTCTCATTAGCGCTTTTAATTGCCGCTCTAATATTGATCGTCACCGGGAATCAAATTAATTGTTGCCATTCTACGATCTAAATATGTTCGCCGATGACGTTCCCATCGAAGCTATTTGGTACTTTTTATGTTTTCACTTGCGAGAATGCTGTGTCGATTAAGATTGCGGTCAAATTCAATGTATGCAGTCGTTCACGGAAATATTGGGACACTTTTTAAAACGGAATAACTTATTTAAAATTGGTCCAAGTAACTGTTTTTTAGACGATGATAGAAGGGAGCTGACAAAAATTACAAGTTCGAATGATGACTAAATTAAAAATGCGTATTGTAGGTAACTTGCATGCATGCTGAAGTAAGTAAACTTTTACAAAAATTTCTTTAGACGTTGTCTAATATTGTCCAACAGTCCCTCTAACGTTTCACAAAAATTCAAGTGATTTGGTCCGATTTGAAAAAAATTCTATCCTTTTAGATGTCCAAATATTTTTGGACAATGACCAAAAAGACGTTTTCAAGAATTGCAATTGGTTGGGATGATAATAACTGCAATGTGCAACGTTTAATCGTGCCATTCAAAGTATATTAAATACAGAATAAAAAATGATTAAGGTGCAAAGGTTCAGAAATTAATACAACATATAGTTTGCAGGAAAAATTGAGATAGAAGAGTTAATCGACTCACCCTGTATATCGTTTTTAGATCGCGGGCTTTTATGCAAAATAAAAACTGTTTGCACCATTTTTCTGAAGATATAAGTTATTACATATTAGTGGACTGTTGATTTTATGCATTTTTGATAAAAATGGCTTGGTCAGAAACAAAATCGTTTGAAGACAGAAGAATTTGAGAATATTGTTATTTTATGTACAACTTATTAAAATTACGAAACGAGGAAAGACATTTTCATTTGACTTGCCTTTCTTACGATAAACTTTACGACAAGTTTCATTTCGTATAAAAATCCGCGATCCATTTATTAGAGATGCCAGTGTTTCAAATCCACCACGAAATAGCATAAGCGTGTACACGTATCTACGGCTAATAATTAATTTTCATCTGCATGCTGAACCATGCTGATGCATACCCCCATAGTAGAAGTTCAAGCGATTACTCAAGGCACAAAACTTTGTTGTATGTTGTTCTTGCTGAGGTTTTCAGGTGTAAGAATTCTTCTGCAAAAATTATTCCAACAATTCGCCAACAATGCCTCAACGAAGCTTTAATGCGCACTAATATTGTATCGGTATCGGAATCCGTGGCGCAAGGCGTCGTTATCGAACATCTGAGCGATCAGTACTACCGAAGAATTCTGGTATTTAAAAAGTGAAGATCATCACTCATCCAGTGCGCTCACCCTACCTGAAAATATCCGACAGCCTTGATAAAAGAACAAGAATTGATTAAAGAAATTCGAAGCTTTTAATGAGATTTTTTAGCGGACTCCTCAGTCCCTATTTCTTCGGCTAATTAGTCGGTGTATTCTATGATATTTTATAACGAACTTGGCGAAAGATATTCAGAAAATTCTACCGTAGTATTTGTCTACTTCTAAATTAAGTACATGAATTTTGTTCCATTGTTTGATAACAATTATCATAATTCGTGAAATTGTAATTATTGTTCGCCGAGAAAATTATTCAGTTTGATTATTTTGATTTAACATCAATTTACAATTTGCAATTAGTAGACTGCGAATTTTTATGCAAAATAAAAATTAAAAAGTGCATTCCTTTTTGAATAATTTGATTAGATTGAAAATAATACAATGACATTATTAAATTCTTTTAAACTCTGTACTATTTTAAATTGAGAATATTCATGCTTGCCATAAATGCATAATATCCGCAATCTGGTATGATTGCAATTGATTTTGGAATCGCAGGAAAAAGAATAAAGATTGTTAAATAAAGATATCGATGTGTATGTATAGATATGCACTTTTCCGAAGTTAATCACGCATGCACCAAACATATCGCAAAATTTAAATTTGATTGATTCTGACATTTGTGAAACATCGTGCGAGTCATCCGACAGAAATTGCTTGCTTCCTCGGTGAATAATTACTGCAATATTGGTGCTGGCAATATTTAAAATTCATGACTACTGCTCACGTACACACAAACACTGCTACAAAGTTTCATAAAGACTATTTGCTTAGTTTATTTTATTTCAAAATAGAACGGAAAATTTAAATATTTTGTTGCGTTGTCTCAGAGAATAGGGTCTAGAAAATTTATTTTTGAAACGTCGTTTACTAAATTATAATTGCAACAGTTTATAACGTCATTGTATTAAGAAATAATAAATACCGATCAATATTTCGAATATATTTTTCTAGTCAAGTGCTACGATATTTCAGAATCTATTTAAGAGATGCACGGAAAATTGTGGATTCACCTTTCAGTACACCTGCTGCTATATCCGTTGCTATAATCAAGCCGAAATATTCTGTTTCGAAGTTATAGCTTGCAAGTATATATCGGTACTCAATCTTCCAACTGCTACTATTCGTTTTATCTCTTTCAATCGCATACATACGTCTGACAAAAGCTGTTCCATCAAATAAATCATGCGTTTCCCCTATAGTTATTTACATATTTGATCGGGAAAACTTTATTAACCCCTTGCACTACGATTTATTTCACGTTGTGTTGATTAGTACTTATTCGTCCTTAACAATTTTCCTAATAGGACCAGGCAATTTTTGTTTCTTGTATGGTCTTTATCTAATTTCGATTCTAGACTTTGATAACAGAAGAATGCAATTTTACTTCGACATAAAAGAAATTAATAATATTCATCTTTAGTAGATCTTGCACGAGATCTGTATGACGAGTCTAACTCGTTATTATAGTGCAAGGGGTTAACGACAAATGCCTGTGCGACGATAAAACTCGACGCATCTGAAGAAAATCAAAATGTATCAATCAATGTTGACTCTCATTTAAGGAAGAAAGAGATCTCTATCTTCATCGTTAACCAATTAATTCTTGCAATATTTTTGAAAAGTGCAAATTACTATAAGTTACTGTAATTATATATGTTCGATTTTATTCATATTTTCTTTTAAATGCAGCATTTTTATAAAATAAATAATTCAATAAAGATCCTTCTCAACCACTTTGACAAAAAAAAACAGTGAACTGTTTAACCCTTTGCAGTCGAATGGTCGCCACTATAAATTATTATATCACGTTTCAAGATAATATGTGCATTATTAAATTTGTTAATATTTATAAAACTGTTAAGACTGTTGTATGAGTACCAAGACTGAATTTCACATGTACGAACTGCAATGAAACATAAAATGGAAATACTATAAGTTAGAGAAACTATTTTGTATTTAAAATTAGAATGGCTTCGAGTGCAAGGGGTTAAATTAAAGGGTTTAAAAATTGAAAGGAGCATCACAAGAATTTAAGTATATTGTTAAATTATTTCCAACTTATTACAATTATTAACACTAATTAAAATTTTCACATGTTTTTGTAAGTTTTATAGAAACATTAACGCGTTTAGAAAAAGTGCCTTAGAAAATACGTTGAAAACAATTGATAAATGGAATTATAAGTGATCCTAGGTACACGCAATTATATTTTTGTCGAAATTCGACTATTAAAGTAGAGAAAACATTTTCATCTAACTTATCCTTCTTCGAATTAACTTCGACCATTTGTAGTTTTGGCATAAATATTTACAGTCTACTAATTATTTTACTGTTTTCCTGAAATACCGGTAACTGTCACTTCTTATTAAATCAATTTAAATGCCTTTACTCATCTAAGAATTTGTAGAATCAGCGCGTAAAAGTCTCGCAGCAAAAGGTTTTGTGGTTTTACGGTAGAAAAATCCTAAAAATAGGTTAAAATATTCACGTTCTAGACTAGAATATCTCGCCGAACGTGATGCACTTGAGGAGACTATGGTTACGTGATGATAGAGTTGACTAGGTACTCTCTTAGATGCGGCAGCATGCTACTCCATTTTGTGCGTTACCGTTTCGCGCCATGGATATCCAGAAACTAAACCTTATTCCCGTAGCCAACGACGAATCTCCCTCGTTTATTTCAGTTGAACTACTCGGGCGCGTTACTCCCATAGTCCCGATTACCCCGAGGGAATTGTCGGTTGTAGGTAGGTCCTTCTCCGGGTACACAACTCCCCGTGATCCAATAATAATATCTTCCAGCTTACAAGGCTCTAAGTTTGTCAATTAATTCTTTCCCGGCTGAACCAACGTGAATACTGTCGACGGAGTTTATCCTGACGGAGCGTGAGAATTTAATAATGTGTATATACCATGGCGCATCTTCTCAAGGACAATCAACGCTGAACAGCGGACCGTACTAACCGCTTAGGCTAGGAAAGAATTTTTGCACGTTGCTCGCTGAATCGTAGCAACATATTGCGTACAACGGTGTAGACAATTTTGGTAAACGATTCTAAATGCTCGACGATATTACAGAAATATTTAGCGGTAAGGAAAATAGTATATTAATTAAATTTGACTAAACATTCGTGAGAAAATATATGTAGATCATTTTAGAAAACCAATGCTATGTACTCAAGGATATTTAGAAATGATTGAAGAACAAAGAAAACCTTAAACGTAACTAAACGTGAGAAATCCTGATACTTTGTTTTAGATATTTTAATAACTATTTAGATATCCACGTATGGTAACTTAATGCTTAAAAATTTCATACAGTAGAAAACGCTGTGGTCTCCCCACAAAGCTGTTTCGAAAGGGGATGGGTCAGCCCAATATGATGGGATAACTGTGGACTAGAGAAACATAACTATCGTAAGAGAGCTATAACGAGGCTAGTTCGAGAAACTGTTTTACTGACGTGGTACGATATCCCTAGCGATTCCACGAATGGCAGCTATTAACGCATTATTTATCAGTCTACCAGAAACTTTAAATACGCGCTGATTGTTTCCACTTAGACTTTCCGAACTTATTTCCCACTGAAATCAGTCGAAAGAAACACGAGGCTAAAGCCGACTGTGCTACGGATTCGTCGGTAACTACAAAAGTTTGATTGTTTGAATTCGCAGCAATGCAAATGCGATGCATCGCACAGAGCGGTTGAATTGAAATGCAACACGTACACGGGATAAAGAAACAGAAACGTTAAGCGACAGTTCACACAACCTTATTGTGTTTAGAAATATGTTGAGCCAAGTTCGATCGTAAATAAAATTAATCCAGAATATCGAATACATATTCAAACGAAAGAAAATTAATGTAGGAACAACTGATACAAAATAGAATTCGATTAAGAAATAATCTGTCACTCGAATAAGTATTTATTCGTGCAGAAATTGATTCAGAAAATATCGATTTGAATAAAGTGTTTTGTTCACGATTTGTACAATCAACTTTGGTAAAAAAGGAAACCAATTCTGGAAATTACGTAAAAATTATTATTCAAATAATTTCAAAATCTCTATTTGGATAATTTACTCAAATCAAAAATAAAGAATTATTCAGATAAATCGATAAGATAATTTGTTGAGAATAGTGAATTATTATTCGAATTAAGTATCCAATTAAAAAGGGTTAATTCGAATAATAAATGATTCGAATAAATAATATTTCGATATTTGGACAAATGTTTATTCAGATAATGCCCAATTCTGTATAGGAGAGATTACCCTATGTACATGTTAATGACTGTCGGAAGTTCCGATATCAGAGGGCTTTGTTCTTAATAAGATACTTCAAAAGCGTAAAAGAGTGCGACAATATCTCTATTTAAATATCCGTATTGTCCGCGCGGAGTTGATCGGAAGGATTCATTTCCACACGGAATAAATCGTGGTTGCATTATGCGAACATTGTTTCGTCGAACGCGTTTCCAGAATCGTATCTCCGGTCTGCTTTAGGTCTCTTCAAATTCCAGAAATTCCTCTTATAGACCGGATTGCGCTTAATACTTCTTTCCGCAATTTTATCGTGAATTCTAATATACGAGTAAGAAGTGTTCCCGTAATCCACGCAGAATCTCTCTCGTTTATTCTGGCCCAAGTTACCCCACGGCTAGGGCGTGGTACCCATTCCTCTTGGGAATGTATTCTCTTGTAAGTGCTTCAAAGACTACTCGCCGTGATTCAATAATGCCGCTAGACTACCGGGAACGTTATATGAAAGACTTGAATTTCTAATTAATCGTCTCGAGTTGCGTCTGTGCGCTGAAAACCGGCGCGTGCAACGTGAAAGAGAAAATGATGGAGCAACGGTTTAGCAGTCACTGAAATTGCAACTTTTTTTACGTGACTGATTCGATTGAGCTAATTCTTGTACGGAAATTGGGTCTATCTAATCCACAGTTGAGCCATTTCATTGTAGATTAACAATTATGACTAACTGAAAATCATGTTCATGATAAGTGATTACGATTACTAAGTAATCAAGCGATCATAATTAATGAATAACTTAAGTAGTCAAATGTAAACGTTGGACATGATTAACATAGTAATCACTAATCGTATAATGATTGGTTTTTATAATTATGATTAACTGACAAATTTGGTATTACGGTAATTACTAATAATTCTTAAACATTTTTAGAAAATCGCTTCCAAACTTCTAAATTACATACATATTAACAAACATTAATGACATCGCTATCTTATACCCACCTTGAGTCATTTTCTATAATAGTTGCTAAGTTGAATTTGTTCTCAATTCTGATTTTTACGAAATGATGCGCGAAAATTGCGATTTGCATACAGATCTGCAGTCTGGTTGTTAAACCATTATTTGAACTAAAAATTTTTCGTATACCCGAGTCTACATGTAGGAAATATCAATAATCTTTGCGGAAAAAGAAACATCCTGTAATCTATTTTTCAATAACAGTGATTTTTAGTTTTGTGTATGTTCATTCGGTAGGAAAAGTCTGTGTGCAATTTTTACAACAGAACAACTTTTTAAACATTGACCAAACGACTTGAATTTTTTTCGAGATGTTAGGACTAGTTTAATTGAACATTTAGTAAACATTTTTTTTGCAAAAGCTGTAATTCGTTTGAATAACAACAAATTTTGTATCATTCAATTAATGCTTTTTAATTAATAGCATTAATAGTCGAAAAGTCATCGAATGAATTAACCGATTGATAAAACTAATCGTCAGTCGTCGAATGAAAGAAGCAATTAACAATTGTTGATTTTTAAATGGAATTGGAATGTCGTTTTTTTAATTGCTTTTATCATGTTTATCACTTTATTATATTTAGGGGAATTCCTACTTTAGTGCTCAATAATTAACGATTACCTTATCCTAAATTTTATTAATAACTTCCTGACTAAGAGATTAATTCAAGTCAGAGCCAATAATACCCTCTCCACTACAAAAATCCTTGAAAATGGCGTTCCACAGGGCTCTGTACTCAGCGTATCCCTATTCCTGATAACCATTAACGATATCCTAGATAGCGTATCAAACCCAGTCAAAGGATTCTTATATTCCGACGACTTGACCCTAATCTGCAGAGGAACAAACCCCCGCACCATACAGACATTATTACAAGAAACTCTCGACAAGCTACAGAAATGGTCGCTCACCTCTGGCTTCAAATTCCCCAGCACTAAATCGGAAATAATTACCTTCACCAGAAACCGACAACACCCAGACATAAGACTAACCCTTAATAACATGACCTTAAAAGAAACATCCTCTACGAAGTTAGTTGGACTAATCTTCGACCGCCAACTGACGTGGAAAACCCACCTCGACAAACTAAGAAGAGACTGCAACCAGAGACTTAATATCCTCAAAACAATCGCTGCAAACAATTGGGGTGCAGATTTAAACACACTACTACTGTCATACAAAACAATAATAAGATCAAAATTAGATTACGGATCAATCGTTTATAACTCTGCCAACCCCAGCATACTCAAGAAATTAAACACGATACACAATACCGCCCTTAGATTGACCGTAGGCGCCTTCCGTACCAGTCCAATAAACGGCATTCTCGGCAAAGTTTCCGAACCACCGCTACAGACCAGAAGAAAGTATCTTAGTGTCAAATACGCAATTAAAACCGCCTCCTCTCCGCAAAACCCTGTATATCATAATGTCTTTAAACAGAACCGCACTTCCCGTACACAGTCGAGGAAAGGTAGAACCCCCCTTCCGTTTTACATTAGATTAGATAACTATCTGAAAGAAAGAACTCAACCTAGAAATCCATACTACAACAAAGAGAGCAATCCATAGCATTCCTCCATGGTCTGCTCCGCAAATCGAGTCCAATACCACACTACTTGCGCACAACCAAACGAAGAACAGTAATATAGAGCTTATTCCAAGAATTAAGAAACAAACTACCAACCAACACCCAAATATATACTGACGGTTCCAATACCTCAACTGGCTCTGGATATGCAGTTGTTAGTGGTCAAACGATCCAAAAAACCAAATTGCATCCAAAAGCACCAGCCCTCTTCTGTGAAATCAACGCAATAAAACATGCCATGGAAAACATCTCCTCCCATCAAAACAAGAACTTCACCATTTTCTGGGATTCCTTGAACGCCATCACAGCTATTAAAAATCGCTGGTCCAACGACTCCATCACACAAGAATGCCAAAAAGCATACACAGAAGCAACCCTAAGCAACAACACGGTAACAATAATCTGGGTCCCTTCCCACGTCGGGATTGACGGAAACGAAAAAGCTGACAGAGCGGCCAAAGAGGCAGCTAACTCATCATCCTCCAACCCATCTAACAACCTACCACCAGAAATTCTAACCCATATACTAAAGACAACGATTCAAGACGAGTGGAACAATGTATGGAAAAGTTCATCCTCCCTACGACTAAGAACACTAAAAGATAACTTCTTCAAAAAGAGCATATCCCACACCCTCCCAAGACACGATCAGGTCGCGGTTTCAAGGATAATACTAGGTCATACGAAACTTACCCACCAATACCTCCTCAACAAAGAAGAACCACCAACCTGTGGAACATGTAACACTTCTCTAACAGTAGAGCACATCATCCTACAGTGCAAAATTCACCGCTGGGAAAGACAATACTACAATATCAGACCTCCTTTAGAAGACACACTGAAAAACAAAGAAACAATCGAGAAGTTACTGCATTTCCTGAAACAGTCCCACCTATATCACAAACTTTAAATCTGTCTACAGTCGCTAATAACCCACTTGATGGTTGATGCGACTTTAAACGCAGAATAAAAAAAAATTAACGATTACCAGTAATATTTCAATCATTAGTTGTGATTAATGATTAAGACGAATTTAATCGTTATTTGCGATCAATGCCGACCGAGTGTCCTGCGTGAAATCGAAGCTGCAAAATGTTCGAGCAAAGAGCTCTAATATGCTCGCTGGAGCATATTCTTTTCTGGCTGCTTCGGTTTCCGAAACGTCGAGGCATAAAAAATGAAAAGAATAACAAGGTAAAACAGTAATTGGACGTCCGAAAGTTGAAAATGTGTTACGGAGTAAAAGTGGGCTATCTCGCCATGGAAATTATGTTTTGCTACGTTTAAAATGTAAACAAGTTTCGTGCAGGTAAACACTTTTAATAACACTCGCGCGATCGTAACGCGTAATGAGTGGACTGCGGATTTTATGCATTTATAACAAAAATCAGCGGATCCCGTGCACAACTTAAACAGTTCTTCAAAAATAAAATCATTTGAAGAATTTAAATATCGCGTTGCATTATTTTCAGCTAATTAAAATTATTAAGACGTGAAACAAATGCATACGCAGCTCTTGCATCTTGCAACTCGTGCACACGATCATTATTTTGCATAAAAATGTGGAGTCTAGTAATAAGAAGACTGCGGATTTTATGCATGCGTGACGAAAACGAATAAATCAAATGACAGCTGAAATGTGAAAAAAAAATTTTAATACTACTGCATCACTGAAAAATAAATGTCTCCGTAGTTCCATCGTCTCTCATTTAATGCAGATCATTTTTTTTTCATAAAAATCCTTTGTCTGGTAATAAGTGACATGTACTTGATTTAATATAGTCTTGGTAGCAATTACACAATTTCATAAATAAGATTAAACAGGAATCGGTACTTTTTACTAATTTATAAAGTAACGAATTGTTGCATCGAATATATTCTAGCGTATGTTTAATTCATTTTCTTCTAAAACTTTGGTAGCGAAAATGTAACGACAAGCTTTTTATTTCTTTTCCAAAATGTTTATAACGTTCAGTTTCCACGGACTGCACACTACACTTGGTATAGATAGAATTGTTTCTGTTCTAGCAATTCTATTGTTCTAACACCTGTATTGTATCATATCACTACTGATAGTATCGAAGAAG
>CM052153.1:12868748-12882482 GCA_028455555.1 Augochlorella aurata
CCATTAAAAGACGAAATTGTCCATGGTGATCGACTATCGAACAGTCTATTCCACGACGCTATTAATTCAACGCTTTTGATTTAAACTTGTTTCGCGAGCGCTTGCTGTTATGAGCGCTTGTTGTCACTGGTTCGAATAACACGCTCGTGTATTTTGAAAGATATTTAACTTTATTAAAGGTCTAACTGATAACTTAATTAGATAAGTAATAACTAAAATCGATGGAGTGGTCGTCAACAATGACCAGGAAGCACGTGTTCAGCGGCCGTCAACAAAATGGCAGGCAAGAGCCTTGTATCACACACGTTTCCTAGAAGGAAGTTCTCCGTTGCTGTCTCTTGGAGATTCGTTCTTGATCTGGTGTTTTAGTCTTGTCTCGTGTTTTACGTAGCCTCGGAATTTCTACTCCATTAGTGTCTTCGACGCGATGAAAACGCCCAGCAATCAATACGGGACTTATGACAAACACCAAGCACCGCCCTTTAATTTGCTAAAGTTTTCGATGGTCAAGCGGCTTGGGTTTTTTTCCCAAATTGGCTGGTCGAGCGTGGGACACTCCACGTTTTCCAAGGGGTTTATGATGCGTCAATTAGCTATTGATCGTCAGGGGAAAGTCCTGTTTACGATGCCAGATGTGGAAATTACCATGCTTGAAAAGAAAGAATTGTTTAAGCTCAGAAATAGCTACGAAATCACGTCCGCATCGTAAGCCCACTCGTCTTAGAATTCTGAACAAAACTGCTACAGTAATACAATGTACACGTATAAAGCTTATAAAAACGTTTAATTTCGTGTATCAACATTATGCACAGTAATCTGAATATTAACAAGTTAATAGTTTGTTTACGTGAACAATAACGGTTGAAACAATGAAATCTAATCACATTAATAGCAAGGTTAATAATGGCAACAGTATCGTAATAGTTGCATTGACTTTTGTTATGCGAATATGATAGCAATTCCCATACTTCATTTATCGAATCGATTAATTCCCCTGTTGAATATCGTGTAAACCATAAACCTTACGCGCTCGCAACAATGCAACTATGCAATATTTGTTGGGATGTATTTGAGCAAATATTTCGTTGCACGAAGTTACTTACTTTGGCGAATGATCGACCAAAATATTGGCACAAGTGGAGATACGAAGCGCGGGAAATACACGTTAATTCGATCAAAGAAAAACAAGTTTAATCCCAACATTTAATTCACGTGTACACGCCTCGCTTTCGGTTGCATCCGGATTATACCATGACCCAGTAATTTATACTCAACCCGATGCAAACAGTAATCGCGGCTGTTCTAAACTGCCCTTTTAAGAAGATTCGAAATAATTGAAACGGTCTCCTCGTCTTTCGAGATTTTAATTTCTACCGTGGACGGAGACGATAGATTTATCGCTGGAATGCTACTTCATCGTCAGCAATATCTCGTCTGCCCGTAGCGTTCTTTTCCCTGTTCCTCTGCCCGTTCCTTTTTTCCCCAAAGTATCATCCTCCGTATTCCGCAATTAAATTTGTAAATTAAATTCGCCTCATAAATCCGTGGTGATGGTACCCGATGTAATTTCCTACGTTCATCCTCCGGGGGTAATTTATTAAAATTACGTAGTATCGGGAACGCGCGCAGGGAATCACGCCGGGGTCGTTTCGTTTTTCTTGTCGCTGTTATGGAAAAGAAGAAAAATCGTGTGACCGCTTTTTAATCATTCCGATTCGATGCCCTTTAAGGAAAACGACCGCCTCCGGGGACCAGGAACGTTGCGCGCTCGCCATTTATCGACTTTACGCGGAATACTCGTTGAATCGATGATACTTCACACCAATTTTTTTCGGTTTTCGTCGAATCCACGCTCCGCCATTTATACTCGACGTGCTCTCAATGTGGTTCCCTAATTTTACGAATTTGAAACACCCAGTTTTTTATTCTGCACTACGTCGATTTTATATTTAAAATGTACAGTATTGGGCATACATTCAAGACCACTTGAAAAACGGTATAACTTTTTAAAACTGGATTATATAACTTGAATTATTTTTAGATGCTAGACCGATCACTCTACTAAATTGTTACTATTGCTTGGAATGACAACCAAAATAAAAATCTCATGTCTTTGAACGTTTTCTATCTGAGCCTGTAACGAAAATATAAAAAATGTAGTTTAAGTTATATGCATGTAGAAAATTTCATCGAAATCGGTTGACCATGCCAGGAAGTATATACAATTAAAGAACGCAAAAATCGCAGTTACGTCCCGAATTTTGACACTTTCGACCAAAAAATTCGATCACAAGATATACTTAATGTTTTTATAATTCATGGTTTTTATGATATGAATATAATGTAAGTACAAGTGAGACGATTTGAATGACATTTATGCAATACACTTTATATATAATATAAAGTCATAAGAATAATATAACAATTAGATATTTCTTTTATTATACTTTTTCATTTTAGTAAACATGTCAACATAATCGGTTTCGCAATTTTTATTTCATTATTTTTTAAATTGTATTGGTAGCATAAGGTTTCCAATATCGTATCACGCAAGAAACATCGGTTTTTTGGAGAGATTAGGTATGATTCTTCAAAATAATAAAGTACTGGATTCTTTTCATTTGTAATAATGTACTGGAGTCTTTTCGTTTATGAGAAAGTACTGAATTATTTTGGTTTATAATAAAGTACAAAAATATTCACACCATGTCTCAATGCTATTTTGTGATAATATTTTCATTACTCATTGAATCGCAAAGTTTCAAGCCACTTTATTAGTTTTGTTTTGAACAGATAGATATCGTTTTTCGCGAGAGAGAGAGAGAGAGAGAGAGAGAGAGAGAGAAGGGAGAGGGAGGGAGAGGGCGAGGGACAGGGGGTAGGAAAATCCTTTGACAATAACTCCGATAAACGTATATCGCGCGGAACGTTGGCAATAAACCTATCAGCATGCCTCTTTCAACGAATCGCCATTTCCAGGTGAAACTGGTAATAATGCACATCACGTGTTCAAATAAACGGCCGACCGAAAATCAATATTTATACGGTGTTTGTGCACCCGTCAGAATTTCGATTGAAGTTTGAAAATTGACGCGACGAAATCCGTCACTTGAAACTGTCGAATAAATTTGTGTTCCCTGTTCCCACCGACTGTAGAGACCCCTGTTTTCATTAACATTTTTTTTTTAAAGTAACGCTGTCAGCTAATTTCGCGAGTTCAACATTGTCCTCGTAACAATGGCGCAGCAATTATACAAAAGTTAGCTCGTCACTTTGACGTAAAAGTGGTGAGATGAATCGAGTAAATTAGAAGAAACAATCTGAACCTTTAAACGGCAGTTGCTCCGATTACCGAAATTACAACAGTTGCAATTAGCAGACTAATCGTTTACCCGCCTCCTCGTTTGAATTATGCTAGGAGACGCTGTTTCCACGAATATCTGAATATTTTTACCATAAAGAAACAAGCGAACTTTTAGGGGAGGAATGCCTTCTATATTTTTTCGGAAAGACATTAGTCAATTATATATCGTCGCCGAAAAATTTATGCAACAAAAAGAGAAATATTTTAGTTTAATTTTTCGATATCTCCTCGCATAGTGTTGCGCTAAGTTAAACTGTCTGTACACGGACGGACCTTTGCAAGTAGTAAACTTCTTTGAATTTCCTTACAGATTATAAGTGGTCTCATTAATAGTAATGTGTATAGACACATCAATATACCATACAATAAAATAAAATTAACAATATACGTTGAAATAATGTAAAATGTCGTTGCAAAAGTAATTTAGTTCTTTTTGTAAGCTATCTATTTGGAAAATCGAAATTACTTTTTAAACAAAATTATTGAAAAATTTGTTGCCCAGTGCACGAGTTGCGTAGACCACCCTGTAGAACGAATTTAAAAAATATTAAAAAATATTATAAAATTGCACTACTAACACTATGAATCAGCAACTAACAACTACATATTTGGTTCCCTCTGCCTCCGCTTCTCTTCTCCCTTTCTTTGAAAATAAATGGTAAGGCAAGAGGTTAAATAGAACCCATTAAGAAGTTCCAGAACTTCTCCGATCCCTGGTTTTACCTATGCATTCGGACTGGTAACTCGAAATTCTCGACAGGACCGGAATCCAAAGGCAATCTTCCCGATTCCAAGGACTTCTTTTTTTCAGTTCGCCGGCGCGGCGTTCGTTCCGGAAGTAACGGCTTCGCAGAGACACATCGACCAAAGCGTGGGCGTACATGTATTTATATTCGACTTAGCCGAGTTACGTCGGCTCCACGATACCTAGAGATTCTATTTCCCTTGGGATCCTATAAGCCTAGCGGTCCTTCAAAGTCTGCTTACAGTCTGCTTTCGGCATTACCTGCAGCTCGCGCGCGGATCACCGAGTCAATCTTGTAGTCTCAAAGCTGTATTCTCAATTAATCTCGCGCCGCGCTCCGCTCTAGAACCGTTGTTTCTCCGAGCGCCGGTGTTTTAACGAAGTTAATTTTCTTCGAAACGAACAAAGGTTATCCGACGCCGCTCGAGGAGAAAATTGAAACGTATACTCTATGACGCTCGTCGCGAGCGAGCTCTCCTCGTTGCGGACTGCCATCCCGTTCCGTCGTCAATGATTCGCTCGAAAAAAATTTGCGTCACCGTGTTTAGAACTAGCTTGCGAATATTTTGGCAAGAATGCAGCGTTGAGCATTATTCTGATGAAATTGTATTTGAATAAACGTAATGCACGAATAATTCAACATTATTCGGTTATCTTCTATTCGAGGTATTCGTTATTCCAGTTATTCATTATTTGGTGAACCTGTCTTTTTTGCGTTTAAAGTCGCGTCAACGTCGCGGGTTACTAGCAACTATTATATGTTTAAATTATTGTAAGATTTATTGACCAAGGTGTACTATTTGAATAAGATTTCTGAGGTGTGCAGTGGGTAAAATAACTTTTCTATAATTGTATCAAGCGATCTAAATATTTTGGGGGATGTTTTACTAAACAATGGCTGAAAAATTATTTTCAAAAATTGCAATCTGTTGGCGTAATAAGAATTACACGGAATCAAAATTGTCTAAGTGAATTGTAAGGAACATAAGTCGGATGAAAATGTCCTTCCCCTGTTAATCATCTTAACAATTGGTACTCGGTATATAAAAATTCTTATATATTTGTGATGCTTTTGCAGTTCAGTTTTTTTCTAGTCATTCTTCTCCACAAAGCGCAAAATACGAAATCCAGTTATAATATACAAAAAAATTACTTCTTCAAATTTCTCTGAACTGTTGCCGAACACCCTGTACAGGAATATATCAATGGGGCGGCAGCACAGCTAGCAAATAAGACGCTGTATTTCCAATCGTGAACAGTCACTTAACCCCTTTGTTTTACGGTGTAACTTGCGACTGCTGTGTCGAAGTCAGCGACGAAAGCACTTATAACCTGGGAGAAACAATAATCTGGCCATACACTTTATTTTCCTCTGCTGATTGCTTAGAGGCTAACGTTGCCGTGTTGAGAAACTACACGAGTTCTTTTATAGAACATAAAATGTTATTACTCTTTATGTATCTGCACACGAACTTGATAATACAACACTGGAATGGTAGACCTTTTCGTGAGTCTGCAGGCATAACTTTTGAACGATTTGCTTGGTACATCTAGATCATTTTTATCGAAAAAGAAATTTGTTATAAAGAAGACGCCGTAACAATATTTTATTAACTGCTTCGAAGCTCGTTTTAAAAACCAGAATTTTCAAAATGGTTGCCACCAGCAATTACGACGGTTTCAATTCATCTGAAATTATATTGACATGTTTTTAATCATTTCGAGAACTTTATTTTTAATCAGTATGTTGCATTAATATTTCTGTCCAAAACATTTCTGTCTTAAATATCGTCTGAGGTTAGTCTAATTAGGGAACTGAGCATAAGTCGCTGGCAAATATTCATGCTTATCCGAATCGAAAACTGGAAATAGCTCTGAGTAATTTATACAAATACATGTGCAGCCAGTAAACTGTATTACGATATTATTAGGCAAGGTGTTTAACCCTTCAACTTGCTCTTATTTAGGAGTATTAAATTTAAGGGGTCGTCTGCAAGCATTTATTACCGTATCGTTAACTATCGAACTGCGGTTACTGAGACAGCAAATTATACATGCAATAGACAACAGGTAATAGATTTATACAAAAATTCAAGCTCATTAAAATTTTTGTTACAAATTTATCGTAATTTATATTTCGATAAAAATTCAAATTCATCCGTATTTAAATCTAATTACAATTAATCTTTTTTGTTAAAAATCTATTATTATGATCCTTTCGTGCTTAAATCGTCTCCTAATCGTTACACTAGAAACAGTAGAAATACTAATAGGACAAAAACGAGCAACTCCAAAAATATGTTTTGAAAAATCGATGAAACAAGTAGACGATTATTGTAAAAATCGTCAATCGTGTTACGAATATGGTTTGTCATCTGGTTATTAACTATAGTGCACAAAAATGTAACTTCAACGAATACAAAAATACAAAGTTATTTAATATCTTCCCACAGAACTGTAATTTCAATATTCATAAAATACAAATTCTGAATTGAAATATTTTAATCAACCCGCTAGATTTAGTGCCAAATAACAAACTAGTATTCCAGAAGCGTGTGTACTCACTAAAATCGTGGAGCAATAAATTAACTTTTAAGACGCTGACGCAAACATTAATTTAACGACAGGTGAAAGTACCACTTATCGGGGTCCTCTCAAAAATAGCTGACTCGAGCTGCTGGTATAGTAAACTTCGCTGTGTAAAAATTGGTACAAGACGCGAATTTGCATTGCAATACTTCGAACTTCATTCTCCAATACGGTTCAATCTTCGCTTGCCCGAACTTCTTCGTTCAAAGAATACCTTGCTGCTTCTGTTCAAGCTGAATTTAGACGAAAAGATCATTTTTGGAAAGTGATCTGTTATTGAACAGCATAGCAGATAGTGTTACAGGTAGCCCATGGATTTTTGTACAATATAAAAATTGTCTGCACTAATTGCAAGATACCAGAGTTACGTAGACATTATTTTGTTTTATAATTGTTTTAACGAGTTAATGCAACAGTTTCTTTTTAATCTCTAAATGTTTCTACTGTTGTGTATTTGTCCAGCATTGTATTGTCTAGTTATAGGAAATGATATTTTTAATCGAAAATGCAAAGCGAACAATGAGTTTATTAGTTGAATAGTAGCTACTAGTAGCGTGATTTTGTTGCAATCGATATCAAATGATGCAATCGGTGTCAAATAATAGCCAATAATTATGTATGGATTTATACATGTATTTATAATACTTGTGGATTTAGGAAACCATAACTTAACCATAAGTATTAACATTTTTCATTCATATCTATTGAAAAGGTGATTATGAATGTTGCAAGAAATGTATCCTTATTCAGATTTTTGCGAAATAATCTATAAAAATTAGAATTTGTACCAGATCCATGGTCTGGTAACAATGAAACAAATGGAGACAGCGAAATGATTAAAGAAGATTCCAGAAGGAATTTGGCGTTCATTTTTCAGTCGTAAAAAGTCAGAAAGATATATTATTGTATACACAATTTCATTTTTTATTTTACTTGTAATTTAACAAAATTCAATGATCGTACATTAGAAAGTATGTACATTTACTGCACAACGTGTCTGACCAATATTTGCTATTTCTACTTCCAAAGCGATTACAAAATATTACTTACAGATCACATTTTTATTGAATTATACTTATCATATTATTTATATTTAATGATCATATATTCTTATAAACAAAATACTCTGATATTTGAAAATATGTAAAAATGTTATAAGCGAATTTTGTACATTCATGGCACAAGTGGTTAGGTAAAAAGCAAAACTGTTAAGACATTGGAAGCATTTAAACATATTGTTACGTTATTGTTAATATATTAAAACTTTTGAAAGAAAAAATATTGTTAACATTAATGTTTGACGTAAGAAAAAGAATCTTTTCAATCGGGTGTTTTTTAATACCTTTTTAAAATGATGCTTTGTTTAAACAACTATTAAATTAAAATTAATCATTTAATTATAATTAAAATTAATGCAGACAATTCTTATTTTGCATAAAGATCTGCGATCTATACAATAAATTAAAGTATGCTACTTGTGATCAATTTGTGCTAAGATATATTTTAAACAAATTTTGACGATCTGTGTCACGGAAAAAGACAATTTCCATGGCAATTCTACTGTGTAAATATTGTTTCAAGCAGAAATAAGTAGAGATAGCACCGAATCTCCTGGGTATGTGTAGAACATTCAAAATCGATTCTCCGGAAAACAAAACTCGATGCAGAGAAATATTATTCGATTTAATTCCATCCGCAAAATAAGCGCTGCGTTGAAACCTCAACCTGCATAATTCTCACTAATCCTGCAAATACATTGAAATCTGTTGTCACCATGAAAGTAATTTACAGTATCTTATAATGTATTTTATATTTTCCTAAAGGCCGCCGTATTTATTCGCACAATTATTCATATTGGAATTATAAAATTTCACGACAGTTATTCAAATTTAATTCTTTGAAATGAGAATGCCATAAACATTTATGCAAAAGTGTTTTATAAAATTCACGGAACTGTTTGTTAAAAAATGATAATAAATTGCACATTTTCCGCGGGAATCATGCGCATAGCGAAGCAGGGCAGAATATTCCAAAGGCAATATATCATTTTTCCATATTTTCATTTCGTGCTTTTATATATTATCAATCAGAACACAATATTAGTTTTGCGCTCCAGAAATGTATCTCGAAATCAAATAGGTCATAATTAATTATTCGATGGTATAATAATGTTTGTTGAAAATATAAATAAATACGGAGCTGTATACGTTCGATAAACAGGGTGGTCCGTGCAACTTGTGTATCTCCTGCAACTTCCAAAATATGCATTGGGCAACAAATTTCTCAATACAAAAGTTGCGTGGTTTAAAGGGGCATGGTATGTAGTGCATTTATTTTTGTTGTAATGTCCTTTTCTTGAATGGAATACTATATTCTTTATAGCAGAATATAGTATATATTCTATATATTCTATAGTATATATTCTATAATAACAGAATGAAAAAGTATTAACCTTTAAAGCCCTTTACCTAATAGCTAAAGGGAAATTTCGCTCTTTTTGAAAATTTTCTTCACTTTCTCCAACTTGATATGAAAAAAATGATGAAGATAATCTTCAAAAAATAAAGCGAAATTACTCGTTAGCTATTAGGTTTAGGGCTAATAAAACTCGACACTTTTTTTGCTTAGAATTCGATATCCTTCCATATATTTATATAAAAAATATAATATTTCATTTGAGAAAAAAATCTCAGAAACGGCCTATAAAAAATAAATGCACTGCATACTATGCCCCTTTAAACCACACAACTTTTGTATCGAAAAATTTCTTCAAAAATGAAAAATCAGTTCAATGCGTATTTTGTAAGTTACAGGACGTGCACAAGTTTCGTGGACCACCCTGTATACAGGGTGATCGAACAGCATTAAAACGACCAACTGCTGAGCAGTATCACTAGCGGCAAATATTACTTCGAGCATTTATAACATAAATTTTTATAGTTATTACGTTGTCATCTATGAAATTTCCTTTTATGTTATTAATATATTTATTATTATATGCATATTATTATTATCATCCTTTAATTTTTTTATCTACTATTTATACATAATTTTAACAAATAATTATACAATACAAATAATATTATGTATCTTTCGGAATTTTTAACGATGAAACGTATCGTGATATTATTCTAGACACAATTCATAAGACGTAGATTTAGAATTAACAATTAAATTTAGTTGAGACGATGTCTTTTTTTATCTTTTTACTATACTACATGAAATTATGACGTTTCTTCTTTTAATACGAGAAAGTCTTACGCTGCGTTTAGAATTGTCTACTTCTGTTTATATTAAGCAAATCTTTATTTATTGTATTTCTTTTGGGGTGTTCGAATTTTTATTTTTAATCTTGTTTTCCAATTTTCCAAAAAGGTTGACAAGACTCCTCTAGACATCAAGTTAAACTATGTTCGAGAACTGTAGCATCTAGTAATTCGAATTGTAAGTAATGAACAAACATGAGAATGGAATTAAGATTATTGCTTAACATTTCCTATAAAAATTATGAGTTTTTTAAAAACTTATATCTTGTCACTAGAACATTTCTGGACCTTTCTGGACACCCTGTATTTATATGCTCGCCCTTGTGTATCTAAGATCGGTGCATTCTCGCGGTGACAATATCACTCGATATCGCGTCGTCGGTAATATTTTCTCCGTTGAACGCATATCACACACTGCGCTGACACATTGAGCATATTTACCGTTTCTATTAGCAGATTTCCCGCTGAGACTCTTCTACATTCCGCGATACGGTCCACTGATATTATCCGTGCATAAATATTCGCTGAGTATTGATAATACTCACAATTAGACGTACTCGGCAAACCGTGGAATCGTTTCGTTCTTGAGAAGATATCCCCTGGCCGGGAGTGACTCTTGGGAAGTCAAATCCAGCCTCTCTCTCTCTCTCTCTCTCTCTCTTCTCATACTTTTGTTGTACTTCCGCTTGACTTCCTACGGAGCTATAATGTGTTATTCCCTCGGTGGCCGGGCTCTCCCAAGTGTAACAGTAACGGGCCTTTGGAGTCGCGCCTGCAGCAGTCACTTTCCATCCACGTCTCCGCGCAAATTCAAAGTCTGTCAGTGACGGAACAGAGAGGATGCCCGGGGTCCCAGCGTCGCGACGCCTTTTCGACTCTATCTCGCGCGCGTTAGCCTTGGCCCCGGTCTCCCATGGCAACTAAACTGCCGCGTGCCACCGGTAAAAGAGATACATCGCGGTTAGAAAATGGACCGCCGCCTAAACGCTCGTGTCCCTTTCGCTGAGGCGAAAGATCATCGGACATTGTGCCAGAGGTATAACCATCGATAATATTATCGCTAAATATGAATTCAGTGGAGCTTCATTTATACAATAAATCGGCAAAGATTATATTAACGTAACTAAATTTTCCACTCCAATTATATAAACTATCGATGAATGTTCAGGTAATATGAGTTCACAGTCAGCTAGCATTCAGTTAAACAGGTACTGCAAATTATCTTGTGCAACACTTTTAAAAGGATATAACTTTTCTAAAACTGGTCTAAATAATAACTTGAATTTTTCTGTAAAATTTTTTTGTTCACTGTACAATGACTAGAATACTTTTTTTTTAATTTTACTATTACTTGGAATGAAAAGAATACAAAAAAAACGCTTTTTTAATTTTTTATCTGAGCCTATAATGAAAATTTTAAAAAGTGCATTTGGTATTTTTCGGCAACTTATATCTATGCTCAAAATTTTATCGAAACTGCGAAGTATATCAATGATTATAAAGTATTGTAATCGCGTTTAGGCTGTCATGGCTTAAGTTGTTGTATACGTCTGAAAAAGAGAAATCGGACGTGATTTGAAGCAAATCGAATTCTTTTTCAACGAAACAACAGATTTTTGGAATAATACGAGAAGCCTGACGTGTCAGTCAGAAACAGATAAACGTTTATTAGCTGTTCATGGTTGCCGATTTTACAGTGTTTTTATTGTAGGTCTGACAATTACAATGCAGCATCGCGTGTACATTGTAACCGCAATGAAGTCGTAAAATAAGAGGAAATATCTTCCTATCTGAACGTATGACTTTGTTTTACACCTGTACTCTATGTGCAACTTTCACAGCAACTATTTTTAGGTATCGCTCATAATATGTAATAATCCATTCTATTTTTATTAACTGGTTTCTAGTATAGTTATTTCGGTATAGGTCGGTATGAAAGTATCTATTGGAAGGTGTCGAAATTTTAAGTGCTTACTATCGATTTTGCTGTATCATGCTTGTTTGATACTTTACGAAGCTGTTGACACCCATTTGATACCTAATGAAATGATCGATACCCATGCGACGCTTTATGAAGCTATCAATACCCGTTTGACACATAATGGGATGATCGATACTCATTCAATATTTTATGAAATTGTCGGCAATCATTCTACACTCCGCTAAAATATTCCACAAGCATTATAGAAACGTGGAATATATTTCCGAGCAAAAATTTTACTGATTCTACATCGTCAACGTAGTGCGCAATTAATTTTTTGCTAAACGACGGCATATCAATTATTAACAAATTTAGCAATTCTAATAAATCGCGAACGAAGTTATCTTACTTCCTAGTTTTTGAGAATCAATTTACTTACAGCCGAGTTAGCATAAATTCCATTATTTGAATTTATTATTTGGAAGCGTCTTTGAACATTATTAGAACCAAGCAGTGAAGCAAAACCAACCTTAAAACGAAATGAATGACCATCACATTAATAATAGCTAAACAAATCCAATGAATAAAGATTACAAGGTCGCCATCGAATAAAAAATTATTTGAATAAATTATTAGCATAATTGTTTATTCGAATGTGTTACTTGGATAGAAATTGCAAAATTATTTTAATAATAATGCGAATGATTGATGGCTGTTTTCGTTTTTACGTGATTTTATAAAAATATAATTAAACGAATTCATCCAAAATCAGTTTAATTTCAATTACTTACGGAATAATTATAAAATTACCGATGCCTACTCCTACACCGTAGAAAGATTTAGTTGTATATCAATGATCAATGTACGCAAAAGTAACAAATTTTTGGAACGCAAAAATTTGAGAAAAGGAATATAGAAGGAATGGAATATTTCATCATTTTCATCCAAATCGATTATATTCCGTATGAATTCCTGTACGAATAAATTCTTATTCGAATGAATTCTTATTCGAAGGAATTCTTATTCAAATAAATTCTTCGTCGAAGAAATTCTTGTTCGAATAAAATCATATTCGAATGAATTCTTATTCAAACAAAATCTTACACGGACAAATTCATATTCGATTGGATATTTATTCAATAGTGCCGAATAAAATTCGATTCCTTGGTCTTGTATCTGTCATCCGAATAAAATTTGTCCCAACTCTGCTTGTTACCTCGCGAACAAATAAGTTCTAATATTTGATAGTAGTTCCGTTAAAGTTCCCCGAGTGCAATGGCTTAACACGAACATATTTCTAGTTATATACGCTCATTAAATCAGAGAATTCAGTATTATTTCAGAAGGGATTAAATTGGGAAATTTGGTGAGCTATCAAATCGACCTCAATTGTTTCGTCTACCCATTATGCATGCGCACAGTTTGCCCTACAGAGCACTGGCGTGGCTCCATCGAAATCAAGAGCAACAAGACCACGCCTACACGAGGTACACCGACGACAAAGTAGATTGCGCTTTCTATCGGCATCGATAGTGCATGCCTTCGAAATCGAGGATCTTTTCTTTCTGTGACATCATTTGCCCAGGAGCGTTGCCCTCGAGGGCAATCAGGAGCGCTCTCAGAGCAGAGCAACACGCGTTGCTCCTGCCTGACCTATATATTTGATATTGCTTGATACAGAAGCATATTCTGCAGATTGGAATCGACAATATTGATCCGGCATTATTCCGATCTCTAACCTGGGGGCTCATCTTTCAAAAACAAGCAGCCGCGACGTGTTCTACTCAACGTTTCGGTCCGATGGGTAGTGAAACGGTTGGACATTTGAAATCACCGATCTAGGAGGAAC
>CM052153.1:12882582-12908348 GCA_028455555.1 Augochlorella aurata
GGGTAGTGAAACGGTTGGACATTTGAAATCACCGATCTAGGAGGAACGGTTGAGTATTTTACACTGGTCTCCAAAAGACTCATTTTTTATTGCAGGAAAAGATTAAATGACACATTATTTGAAACACTATTTTAACAATATTATTTCAAATAGTATGTTCGAAATACTATTTCTTCTTCTTATTTAATATTTCTTATTATATAAAATTATATTTTAGACATATCATTTGAAATACAATAGCATTTCAAACATATTATTTGAAATAGTAATTCAAATATATTATTTAAAATAGTATTCTTGAAGTAGTAATTCAAATATATTATTTAAAATAGTATTCTTGAAGTAGTAATTCAAATATATTATTTAAAATAGTATTCTTGAAATAGTAATTCAAATATATTATTTAAAATAGTATTCTTAAAATAGTATATCAAATATGTTATTTAAAATAATTTTATTAAAATAGTATTATAAATAATACGTTACTTCATGTTACAATTGTTTCCATGCCTGTAATCAAATAATGTACAATATTATTTCAAACATGTTACTTGATCTAGTATTATTGAAATAATATTCCAAACAACATGTTAGCATACTTACAATTGTTTCCATACCTGTGATCGGATAATATGTAACAACATTTCAAACATATTATTTGAAATAATATTTCGAACTTATCATACGAAATAGTATTTCAAATAATATTTCAGACGTGCCAAGATCTATCGACAATACCGCTGAGCACTATGACGTCCTAACAGTTGGACATCGGAGATCACCGATCCACATTAGAAACACGTCGCGTCGTTCCGAGCAAGAGATCACGTTCCTCGATAGTTATTACGAATTACCGGGTCCCGTGATAGGTCCGAAGAGAAAAATGCGTCCCGACGCCAGCGTCGGAGCTCGAGAACCCCATAAAAACCATAGACGCCGCTACTCGACTGGCCACTCGGTTGTCTCCGTCTTCTTTCTCGTTGCGATCTCGCTTTTTCCTTCCGGCAGCCAGACTCGCTTCTTTCGACGAGGATCCGGCCGCTCGTTCCGCAGGATGCACTGGCTGACGCCAAAGTGTCACTCGGAGACTGCGGTCTTCTGTTTCGTGAAACTTTCCCGGCGAAAGTGTTCTCGAGAGGAGAAACAGCTCCACGGTGACCATCGTGAATGCAAATTGAAATCGCCGACGCCTGCACTCGGAACTCTCGGATTTGTTCTTCGCAATTTTCCCCTTGCTTTCGTTCGTGTCATCGAGCAGCCCGATTACGGGTGATGTTTATGTAAACCATGACCCAGTCAGGATCAGCTCATATTTTTTTTATCGAGGTTACTTGCTTAGGGATGGTTCATTAGGTATCGCGTGTCAGCCGAAGCTGATCCAAGCACTGTTTCGTTCATTCTAATCCCCCTGATTTTCTTGGGTCTATAGGGCAACTTTAGATTTATCGAATAAGACATGAAATCTTTTTATTCTTTTATTTTTAAATAAAGAAATTGAATGCGATAATTATAAAGGTAATTAAAGGTTTGGGATGGTTTGTGAATGTTTCATTTATTTCTATACTTCGTTTATATTTTCGTTTTTATACAAAATCAAAATTGTTTACAACAATGGTAAAAAATATACCCTGGATCCCGAGTTCTTTGTTTACTAACTTTAATAGATTGGAAAAACATTGATATAAAATAATGTAATAATGTAGATCCACAAAATCTTCAATTTAGTAATAACGTAAAACAGTATAATATTTATGTACTTAAAAATTGCATATATATTTCACTTCCAGATATTTAGACTTTTTCGTTCCCATACTTTGCGGTTCAAAATTGCTTAATAAGTAGTTTATTAGTAAGTCATCAACAGCGCTGGCTACTTCGTATTTCATTTTTAATAAATCCTGTCACTCAAATATATGAATTATAAATAAGTATTTAAGCAATGTCGTTCTTTATCACTTTAATGAAGAGAGATGATAATACAAATAATTGGAAAGCTGTTTAATATCAGAAGATGAATGAATGCTTCCTCAAATTGGTCTTCATTTCTGCCTTTGTACGTTTTATAAAATTTTATGATTACTTCATCCTGCTTATTAGAAATATCCACGATATTAAAGATATAAGGCAGAAAAGGAGCATCAAATATCATGATTGATTGAGAACCCATAGACTCGTTTTATTGCGCTCCTAAAATAGCACAATAGAAGAAGACTAAAGAGGTATTGACCAGCAGACCTAATAAACGGTTAAATGATAGTTAAAGAGATCTCGTCGATGAAAATGTTTATACCGTGACACAATTGTACTGTGAGTGGTATTTAATACTTTATTTATCGGAAGCCTATTAAAGCTTTATTCAATGACTGAACTCTGTCTAAAAGAAACTCGATAATTTTCTCTTAAATAATATTTTCGAAAGAGCTTGTTTCATTGTATTAACCTAAATAATTTGATTATTGACAAAGTTATTGTAACTTTTGAGTCATTTTTTAAGAAATTCTTAATTGTTGATTTTTCATCTTGGAAGAACTATTAAATAATTGCCGTTAGGAAATGTATTCAATAAATTGGTACGAGGGACATACATCATAATAAAAATATCTGTAATGTATAATACATATAATCTAATTTATATATATATATTTAATAATTTATCATAAAATCTTAATAATATCTGAATAAATGTATGCTCGTCATTTTTTTGAAACGACAGAAGACAGTAGCTGCTTTTAGTGTCCCGTGAACCTGGTGTTAATAAGTGATGTAAAATTATTATTTTATGAAGTAACCGCTGCCAAAGCGATCGAAGTCCATTTGCTAGAATCACAAAAGACAAGTCACCGACGAGGAAAGTACTAGAGGGCTCTTCATCGATCAACGTTAGTGGAAATGCATTCGTTCCCGAGAGTTCGCTGTGAAAAGTACATTATCCCGGCCGAAAGATTTATGTTTGCAAGGATTATCGTTTATACTTCCTCGTTTGCATATTTACCATGCTCCTGTCTAATAATGCCCTGCACGGTTACTCACCGGTGACCCACATCGATTTCCCGTTCAGGTCGTCTGATATTTTGACTAGAAAAGAGATAAATAATCATGAAACACATCGTGATATCGTGCGTGCGTACATAATTATGATGCACGCGCGCTCCGTTATTGGTAGCTATCATGGATCACCGTTGATCCACGCGGCATGAATCGCTAATTACATAAAATCAGCGCGGCAGGAGACATGTTCACCACTGCAGCTAACATAACTTACAATCTGTCTAATTAATGCGGATGCAGAAATTTTTCTATGTCATAAAACTTTGGAAGAAATTTCATATAGCACACGACGGATAGGTGGATATCTTTTGGTGATTGTTTAATCGTAAAATAGGGCATTTTTATGAATTTTTAACAGAAAAAAGCTTGCATGAAATTCAAAATAATATTTTTGTTCAGTTTCAAAAATGTGTGCGTAGTGTGAATAAGCAATCCAAATGGAGAACAATATTATTATTGTATTCTGAATATTATTATATTCTTATCTAGTTTTATTATTTGTATTTGATAACTAGTTTGAAAATTTCTATACAAAATGGGAATTGTTCGCAACAGTGTTAAAAAATATCACGAGCTCTTTGTTTAATCATTTTAATAGATTGAAAATATATTAAAATATAATATAACAGGATTGGATTACTCAAACTTCGTACGACTTCTATTATAATTAGGCTGTGTATCTTTATGTAAAATAACAATTTTTGCTCTGTTAAATAATTTGAATAAATTGGAATTAATACATCAACGTTCTTCATTCTCTTGAGTCTTTTCACTATTTTAAATTTTGCCATTCCGTAAAATCCGCAGTCTAGTTATAATATATGTTTCAGTAAAGAAGTTTATCAAAAAATTTCTTACAGGAACGATTCTGTAATCTCAGCAACTGTAAAAGAAAAAGTGTGGTAGCAGTCGTGTTGACTGGTCTGATAGTTTTAGTATCAACTGGCCTCGAACTATGGTGCAAAAATATTATGCGACTAATTTATACCTAGCTGTAAAACTAGACAAATTTTCAATGAACTGCAATGAGAAGATTGATACGTTCCAGAGAAATCACTCGCGAAATACGACTAACAATCTCGATAGCTAAACATCTAACTAGTATGCTGCAAATGTTGCAATAGACGGAGGCAGAAAGTATTAGAGTGTCCTATAAGTTTCTTTCTTTTTTCTAATATGAATACAATTTGTTCTATTACCTTCTTCCATCTCTCAGGAAGCCTCATTATGCCTTCTTTCCAAAATTGTTGTGTTTTGAACAAGAAATAATCCTCGAGGTGCGCTTTTATTTCGCTGACGGATTTAAAGTGTTTATCACGAAGAGAATTTTTTAAGGACAAAAAGAAGTAATAATCTGATAGGATGAGGTCTGGACATTATGCAGGATGCGGTAAAACATCCCAATCAAACTGTAAGAGCTTCTCTCTTACCGCTAATTCCATATGTGGTTTCGCGTTGTCATGATGAAAAACAACGCCTCGTCGGTTCATTAATCCGTTCTTTTTTGCTATCAATTGATCCAGTTGATGACAGTATTTCGTAGAATTCATTGTTTCACCTTGAGGAAGGAGCTCGTAGAAAATTACGCCTTTCCAGTCCCACCAAATGGATCATAGAACTTTTTTGGGGTGTAGACCCGACTTTGTGGCTTTCAGATTAAAATTCCCACCTCTAAATCTTTTAAACCAATTGCGAACGGTTGTAATAGTTACAACACCATCTCCATACACGGTACAAATTTCGTCGACAGTATTCTTTACACTATCACCTTTTTTGAAACAATGAAGCATAACATGCCGAAAATGTCGCCCTTCGCTATCCATCTTTAACGCTGTAGATGAAAGTTTTAAAAGAGACTGTGGCACAAATGAAACGTACTGTAAAAGAGCTCTGGGACGACTACAACCGATGACATAGACGACTAATAGATAAGCCTACACGTTTACACAATCAGAGCCAGATAATGCCATTCATAGTGCGATGAGAAAGAAATTTTTGGGACCCCCTAATATATCTGCCGAATAAGTTGACGAGCCGAATTAATATGAAATTAATTGAGGAAAGGTTTCAACCGATCTAGAAAGTAATTCCTTCAGGATCTCTTGAAAAACTGTTCAAGAAAATACAAGTCGATATCTGTAATTTTATCCATTCTTTTCGAGAAACTTGTGCCGCGAGGTCTCCGTAGACCTCCGTAGACTCCGTACTTTCTTCACCGATATCCGCCGTGATCCAAGTCCACGATTCGCGGACGGATACGGCGCAACAAATGGTGTAACGCAATTTCAGTGCATCATCGGTTAGAGAAAGAAAAAAAGGAGACCGTAGATATTGAGAAACACTCGGGGAACCGCGGAGGTAACCACGTACGCTTATAGTTTTACTGGACACGTGTATCGCAATCGTAAACTTTGAAATGCCACTAGGGAATCGTCCGCTCGAAATCGAACTTTTCTTTCCTTTTCCCCGGATCGATATACCATTTTACTGGCACTGCAGCCCGATTACGATGAACCGTCCCTTTCATTGCTTGCAATCGTATCTATTTGCGTACGGGTACCAAGAAATTTATGCGTGTTCGCTATCGACCGGAGATGTAATAACAGATGTCCGAAAGGATTCTTCAACCAAATTGAATTTCGAGTTTCTAGGACATCGAAGCTTTCTCTGATTCATTGGCAATTTTGTCGCTTTCGCACTAACTTCTCGTCGTACGATATCTCGAGTCAGGCGGTGATGATTTTGTACCTAATCTCTCAAACTGTGAATCATTTCTCTCATATCGAAATGTAGACAGAATTTTGTATCGTTCAAACATGATTCATTTCTCTGAGATCGAAATTTGAATAGAATTTTAATCTTTCGAATGCGATTAATTTCTTTTAGATCGAAACATAAATAGAATTCTGTCTTCTAAATATGAATAATTTCTTTAAGATCGAAATATAAATAGAATTGTCTTTTAAATATAAATAATTTCTTCAAGATCAAAATGCAAATAGAATGCTTTCTTTTAGGTCGTCGATGTAAACAGGACAGTGTCTTTCAAATATCTAATTGAATTAAACGTAGTTGAATTGCTATATAATTGAAATACAATGTAATTAAATTGCGAAACTGGATTACAGTGCAATTGAATTGGCACAACTCCGTCTACAATGTTATTCAACTGTTATGAACAGTCAGATGTAGTTCAAGTATTTACTTTCCTAACGTGCCGCGTTCATAGCTGTTTAGGCAAGCGTAATGAAGACGGCTCGGCTTGAACCAGTTTTTACGGGAATCGATCGGTTCGTCCCTCTTTCCATCGGAGCACATGGTTCTGTGAGGTCCCGAGTGATTTCCACGACTTTTTCGACACTTTGAAACGGCGTTCCGGTGATTGCGCGCACTTCCAACCGCGTGTTTAGGAGCAGTTCGTAATTCGGCTGCAGAGTTTCCATCGGCGGCACGACCCGCGACACGCTGCTACGTTTTTCGAACAAAATTCGGCGGCGAGGCAGACAGTACAAAGGCGACAGCTGTCACCGATCGCCGAGGATCATTTTTCGTGCAGAATGATGAAGCGAGCTGCGAGCGATTCTCTCGCTGAAGTTTCTGCAGCTTCTGATGGATAGGCGCGGAATGTTTATGCAAATTGATGCATTGTGAATTCACGTACAAGGAATGTTACCGTCTGCAATTTTGGAGGAACGGGCATCGTCTATATTCGCTGGCTGAAAATAGCTACCGTTGCAACCCTTTGTTTGGTCGTTTATCACGGAAACTATTAATTGTGGATTTTTCAAATTCACTCGTGGGCGTTTTGTATTAAACATAACTTCGAAATGTATTAAACATAACTTCAATTTTGAGGATCACTACCGCTTTGTTGATACGAGTGTTGGACGTTACGTAGATTAATTTTCATATTTGGAAGGTTTATTTAAAAAGTTTTATATAACAAGGCATGCTTAAAAAGTTTTATTTGAATAGGTTTGTTTAAAAAGTGTTATATAAAAAGGTATGATTAAAATGTTTTATTTGAAAAGGCTTATTTGAAAAGTTTGATTTAAAAAGGTTTGTTGAAGAAGTTTGATTTAAAAAGGTTCGTCTAAAAAGTGTGATTTCTATTAAGAAAAATATCAACTTCCGCTGATATAAATTGTTTTTCTTGGATGAAAGAGTAAATAAAGTTTGTGTTGCAGTTTTCATTTCGCTTTGTCTCGCTGAGGTATATTTGTTACGAATATTTGCACATTTCTGCGTGCAAAATTTGCATACAAAAAATTTTATTTATTAATAGACTGCGAATTTTATGCAGTTATGGTAAAACTGGACAAGAGAAATACAGAACAGTGTAGTCGCGAGGATTATTTACGAATATTGTTTCATCGTTTTCAGTTTATTAAAACTGTTAAAACAACGCGTAGATTTTTATTCAACTCTTGTTCTATACAATCAGTTATTAATTAGTTAAGCTCTCATGAAATAGTTTTTATCGATTTTCTATATCTCCTCTATTTTATGTAGAAATAATTTTTAATCGACGTCCTCAATTTCACAGTTTTTATAACGCGTGTCTCGGTTACTTATTGTTGCTGCCTATTCATTTTCTACACACAATTTCAGTAATAAAAAATATGCTGTCGCGTTAGCTGCTGCAAGGTAACTGGAAATTTATGGAAGTATACACTGTGCGTACTAGTGAACCACGAGCTGCTAAGATTAAATCGCAATTAACGTAATTACAATATTCAGAAGTCTACGCAAATCCGGCCACTTACACGCGATACTTTATTATGGCATCTTAAACAATCTTGATTGCTTGTATCGCGATAATTCGTATCGTATTAACTCGATTGCGACTAATACATTCTGATAAGTTGCACGGATTATGCATTAATAATTATTTCCTGATATATTGGCGATACGTTCGACAAGTTACGACAATGTAAATCGCATTATATGTAAACACATAGTATCTAAATTCTTCTATCATAAATTTTTGACCATTTTCGCGAGCATCACTGCAAATATTGAAATGTATGACATTATTTGTCGTATTGATTTATTGTATCCGTAAACGATATGATTTATATTAGACAATTGTATTGCACATGTATGCGTATTCGTAATGTATATATTAATTTATAGAGCCACAAATTAAACGAATGTTTTGCCCCGTATTGTTCTGTTCCGGAACATAAATATACAGGGTGAGCTGAAAGCGCTGAAACAAATGGGGCGAGGGACACTCCCTGACTCACAGGAAATCGAATCGATAACATGAATTTTTACCACGGAAAAATCAAATTTTTCAGAAAAACATTACAGTTCATACAATAGACGGAACATTTGTTAAAAACTGTTGCGTTTGTACTGGCGTTAGTACTCTAAAATCAATCTTTGCATTTCTTACTAAAATGTGTAATTATTCTGAACAAAGTAAATTGCGTATGAATGAATTTATAAAAAAAAATGATTCAGTCAATATTTCTAATACCATACCTCCGGTATATAAATGAGAAAGCATCGGAAAAATGTTTGCCTGCCTTATAATATCCTTCTAAATCTTGAAATAATCTGCTTTTTTAAACCATTTGAAATTTTACCATGATCGTTGCCTACCACTAGACTGCGGATTTTATGCACTCATGGCAAAACGGTGTAGTTCTATTTAAAAATAGTACAAAGACTAAAAAGCATTTTAAAATACTATAAAAATTAGAAGCATTTTGAAGTAGTATAAAGATTGAAAGTAATTTAAAAAGTCAATGTATTATTCTTAATCTATTAAAACTTAAACTTGCTATAGGCAATACACAAGTTGCAGACAATTTCTATTTTGCATAAAAGTCTGCGGTCTAGTTATAAATTTTTATAACATTATCTCTGTATTCGTATCATTCTATTTCGTAAAGGATAATAATATCGATTCTTGTTTCACAAATATTTTCTATAATATCGCTACAAACGAAGTTTCGATGCTCCACCAGGCTGGTTAATTCGAGTTTAAAATTTCTATGAAAAATTGCTGTATCAATTTCAGGGAATTATTAAAGTTATATCCCATTGACGGAAGGCACGGAACGCTATCTACTTTCATGCTCGTGCCCATCTCGCGTTCTAACCGGTATGCATTTCTTAATTTCATTTTCGCCGTCTCGAGACAAAATTATTTGTGGAGTTACGTTCGCACGGCAAAATCAGATTATTAATGAGACGTTCCGGCGTAAATTCGTGTTAAAGTGAGTGACGAACGTCCTAAGCATCCGCATGAATAATTTCTCGAGGTTATATCGTTAACTAGAAAATATAATTAAGCTTGTTGCTAAGATCGTCGTTGTCGGATCGCGCGACTTCCACCGTTTCCCCATCCGCCGCGCCGCTTGGAACGAACGAAATTAATCTCCGCGATTATTAAACGCGGCGTCGCGTCGATCAGAAAGGATGATAAATGCCTCTCGATAATTTTATCAGCTCGTCGCTCCGTACCGGCGCGTTGATTATAATCGATGCGGTTTTACGTCGCGGGAACACGCTTCCTTCCCTCGTTTCCATGGAACGCAACTCGGCCCCGAGCTTAATCCTCCGATCCTGATGAAAACTCGTGTTGAGTACGTTTTATCGAGGCTAATCTTGTTGGCCGTTTATGAATGATGAAGTAGCGCGATACATCGAGCCTGCTCCGCCAATATTTAAGGCGAGCATAATACGATCTCAATGATGAATGGTAAGCCGCTTAAGATGTGTACTTCTTGCATCGCGAGCGCATGCGCTTGCCGGGTCGTCCGTGGACTGAATTATCAGTAATATCAGGGAAAACTGGGTCCGACCGGGAGGTCTATTTCAACCACGCGCTGCGAGGTCACGTTTGCGAAATTCATCGCCCGCGGTCTACTGATCCTGACCGCGAGACGAGACCTTCTGTTCCCCTTCAATTTTTGCTGCGACACGCGGTACATTGTTTGACGCGAAACCGCTCGGACCGAACGTAAATGGATTGCTTCGGAAGCGGCTAAAATATGGACGTGTACCTGTATTTTGGGAAAGTTCGGCGCACGGTCGATGTGTCCGCAGCAGTGAAATTTTAATGTTTGTGAACTTATGCGATGTGAGATCAGCGCGTTGAGTGCCGCGTCGGTCACATGTTGCTGACACTAATTTATAACTAGGCTTTGAAATTCATCTTTATTGTGACGTATTCGAAGAAGCCAGGATCGATGTTACTAGGATTTTTAAAATGCGATAGAGTTAAAAGCCAATGATTGTCTCCAGCTTTGATTTCATTCATGAACTGTCTAACCGCGGGCTGGTTTTATGTTTTTATGCAGATGCGTTCTAAGAATTAAACTAACCAGTTAGCTGTTGCAATGTTTAAAAATTTTCTGAGTGACTGTAATTCTAGTGCTCATTTTCTTCTTATTTCACGATTTAATTTAATTAAGATAACTTTGTTTATTCGCAGCTTTTATTCGAAAATTATTCGAGTAAGAATTGTTTCGAAGAAATTATTCGAAATATTGTTCGAATAAAATTGTTTACGTTGCTCTACTATATTATTTCACTTAGCTGACATCGATGGCAAGCAAAGACTGCCCTGTGGGGCACTGTCCTGGTTCCGTCGAAATCGAGAGCAACGAAACCACGCCTACTCAGCGCGCTCTCGCATAGAGAGAAAGAGAGAGAGAGAGAGAGAGAGAGAGAGAGAGAGAGTAAGGTAGATAGTCTTTTATCTTTTTTCTGACGTCATTTGTCCTGGAGCATCACTCCCAGGGTAAAGCCAGCGCGCTCCCCGAGGCTGAGAACGCTTTTCCGATCTATAGAATCGTTTTCTGCAAGAACCATTTCTGCAGCATCTACGCTAAGGCATACAGAAAGCCCAAAACCGTAAACGAAATTAGGTAATGGTTAGAATTAAAAACAGTCTTAATAAACTCGATACATTGGCGAATAAGTAGAGAAAAACGCAACCCCTCGAGCAGCTTACATTTATTGTACACAGAATCAAATCCGTGATTAAATATTCGGTCGCTCTTAAATAACTGTTGTGACTGGTTATATCGATGTATCGAACTATCATTCTAAGGAGCGCATCCTAACGATAATTTTCTTGAAATTGGATCAAACGACTTCAATTTTTGCGAGAAGCTAGAAGGATCGGTTCGCTAGATTTGTTTATAACTCCTTTATTAATATTTCTAATTGAAATTTGTATTACTTGTTGTTTAATTTGCTAGATCACGAGTAAAAGAAATTTTGACATAATTTTTCAAGATTTTACAAATGATTCATGCAAGCCTGAATTGAAAATTTAGAGAAGACATTTTGTAAAACTTGTATTCTAAACTGGCTAAAAGGATTGTAAAACGCATCGTTTAGCACTATCGTTTATGCGCCACTTAGTCAACTGATTCTCCGAACTTCTGAAAAAAGTTTCAGCTCTTTCGATGGAATCATGAAAAAGTAATTCCCGAATATTAATGGGAGCCACCGTGCAACCCACACGGGATTCAACGCGTTAAAGACTCCATTATACAGGAATCTGAAAAAGCAGTGATTCCCATAATTCTTCGAAAGAGTGGTTTTTGCGAGAACGAGTAATCCCGTTCGGCCATTGGTAAAGCGTGTGAAACGGGACGATGGAACAGGAAGTAAAATTCATTAATTTCCCGAATGTCTTGTTGCTCCCGTGTCTTCGTTCCCTGGTCCCCATTCAGCCGATTTTCTTGCGTCCTCGATTTATCTTCCAGAGGCGAGAGATGCGCATTAATTTGCCGTTGCGCGATAAACGTAAATATTCTCCGGCTAGCATTTATTAAATCCCGGCGACGACGACGCCGGGAGCAACCGTATCGTTTCGTTTTCATAAATCAACCCGGTGAATATTCACGGGCAACCGGACCCGCTTATTTCTGCTCGGTTTCGAATAAAAACGGGATGATCGCGTTCCAGCGAAAGTTTGACGGGTTTTCCGCGAGAGGATGCGCCGCGATATCGTCGGAATAGTTTCGAAAATGTTTTCGGTCCGGCCTTAGCCCGCGGGAAAAGACCGACGGGAAGAACCGAAAAAACGGCGACCGGTATCGTCGACCGGGAACTTTCGGGAAACTGTCGGGCAACGCGCGGACGTCGGCGAAAGCAAACCCGGGCCGGGTTTTCGCGCTGGAAAAATTACGGACGGGGATGAACCGAGCAAATGAACCGGCGCTTTTTACGGCCCTCCTTTCTTGCTTGACCGACTTCGAGGCTCTTCGGAAGCATACATATATCAGAACGTCTCGAAGAAAGACCTCGATAACGAAGACCTCGGGGTTCGGGAACAATTCGCGCGGCACTCTTTCCCCCAATTGTGCTGTGTCACGCCCGCAAACGGCTGAATAATTCGACAGGAGAAAAGATCGCCTCCCTGCTGCGTCAATGGCAATTCATTGCTAATTATTATCTTCGGCTTCGTATTCTACTTTCCTTATCTAGAACTGTGTATCACAGGACAGTAGCTTTATATTTATCGAATGATACATATTACATTTATTATTATGTTGCCTACTTTTAGATAAAAAAATTGAATATGTTTTATTCGATTAATATACAATTAATTATGCCCGTAAAGAAACCAAAAGACTATCGATATTGTGTTGCCTTCTCTCAAAAAATCAAGAAAATGTCAAGACGAGATATTAAAGTATTTGTAATATGAGATCGAGACTCTCTAAAGCAACAATATAAACAGAATCTTGGTCTTGTTTCCTTTAGAATTTTTCAATATAATTGAAATTGAAATGCTTAATGAATTTAAATAATTTGAATTTGATGAAAATTATTATTTGGAATGTAAAAATAATAATCAAGAATATAGTTTTATTTTATAGAGCATGGTATATTAAACGATGAGTCGTCTAAAAGTAAGAAAACAATTATTATTCAATAAGTTTATTTCTATTCTTGTTTCTCTTTTTATGTCCTTTCCAATCTAATCCTTAGGATGTATCTACATAACGAGTAAAACTAGCCCATGATATTATGCCGAAAAAGAAACAAAAACTCGCCTGCAGTTAAAGGGTTGAAGTATTTTATTTAATCAAATTAAAATTAAAAAGTCGAGCAACTAAAAAGGTTAAAAAATTTTGAATAAACTGTGAAAAAACTGTAAAAATGAATGAATACTGTCTGTATTATTTCGTGTGTAATTTTCACTAACAGAACCGCGTTTTTTTAGGTGGTATATTTGAACTGAAGAAAATAAAAAGAGCTATTTAAAATAAGAATGTTTTGACACAAAATAAGGATTAACACGATAAATGTACAAATAAAATTATGGCGTAGTTTTGAAAGGGGATTTATAACGATTCGTCGTGTCCTTTTCATAAATTCAGCAAGTAAAGGGTGAGCTTAAAACATCAATTTAATTTGCAAAAGGGCGACTCTGATCTATAAAAGGATTAATTTGAGTTAAAACGGTGACTATGATCTACAGAAGGATGAATTTCAGTGCAAGGAGGTGACCGTGATCTACAAATGTGTTTAATTGGAGTGGAAGAAGATGAATATGATCCACAGGAGGATTAATTTGGAGTTCAGAACCTGTACAACGTAAACTTACGCAAAGATAGGTTCTTAAATGGCATGTCTTTTCAAAGCTCTACGAGATTCATAATAAAAAGAACACTTTCCCTTTCTTATTTAACACGTTCGGCGCCAACAATCGACCACCAAAATTTTCACAAAATCAAAGCAATTTAATGAATACTGTCAAAGCAAAATTAAAGCGAAATTAGAAAGCTAAAATTTATCACAGGGGATGGCATTAGAACTCTTTCGCATCCGAAACAACATAGTCAAATTTAGTTTGTTCGGATATATTAATATGAAAATGAATTTTCAAAATTGTTTAAAAACTAGCGTCACCCATATTTGGGTTATCGTGTCAAGGTTAGATTTATATTAATTTATAAATATGGGACTTTATGTTATACAATAATTAATTAAGTAAATGATACAGAGACTAGCATAGAATGTATAACTACGAAACAACAATCTCTGCTAATTTGCAGACAACGGACGCTATCTACATTTATTTATTTATTGACAAAATTGGCAAGAGAAACGCAGTACAGCGAAAGTATTGGAAGGATTTAATAACACTCTTACATTATTTTCAATTGATTGAAACTATTAAACGAAAAGATACATGTTATTCAACAAAATTTTTATTTTACAGAATGATCCGCAGTCTACTAATTTGTATTTCACGCTACGCGACGTGTAACATGAATATTGTGTATCGAATTGCATTTCAATAAATCGTGACGAAGAAATGTTATGTATGAAAAATTACTACACTTTAAAGATTAAACGTTTATTTTTCCTTTTGCTAAACTTTCATTGACAAGAAAAGTCAAGCAAAGATTGATGTTAAGTTAATTGTGGCGAGGCCCACGACACGTATACTGGAGATGCGGAAAGTATGTCTACACATGTCTGTGAAATAATTTCTATTTTACTGGTTTCCCGTCTAAATCGTTGAATCGGATAGCAACTTTGCTCTAGTCTGGGTTTGAATTACTCCTAAATGCAAATATCTTAATGTATGCTAGAACAAGCAGATGCTATAACGAACAAAGTTCTGGAACCAATTAGTTCGCCCTAGTGTAGCTGGCTGCAGCCTTTATATGTAGCACTTACAAAGTGTTAAAAGAAAACACTTAAATCATTCTACGAAAAGGAAGCGTCATGTAAATTGTAAACAGTGCTTAAATGAAAATGTTAACATTTTTAGTTGGTTCTGCTGTAACAATCGTTACTTTTAATCATTTTTGTTCTTAAAAAAACAGTTACAAATCTACTGGAACTCTTATTCCATATATCTATGTATAAACGGAAAATTTGTACTTTTTCGAAAATTAATTCAATTTTTTTATCAATGTAAGCGCAAAATAAAATACGTACTTCAAAATCACGACTCGCTTTTATATTTATTCTTTTTTGAGTTTCTTAAATAATGAGTCAATTGAAAAATAACTAATTAAGTAATACAATAATAATATCGTAGATAATGATATAGAATAATATCTTAAATAATGCTAAGTAAATTGAAAAATAGTATAAACTTTTATATTTTAGCTTAAAATATCTGTCAAGAATTTATATCGATCACATACTAAGTAACTGTTAAAATTGAACTTTTACAATGGAATTAACGCGTTAGTGTAAACGTTAATTTAATCTTCATAGGGCCGATCAAAAGAGTCGCTTGATATAGTTCAATAAAGTTGCGGAAGGAAATCGCAACAATTACGTAAAACCAGATAAGTAGAAAATTCAAAAAGGAAGGAGAAATAAAAAAATAAAGCTGTTATCTATTAAAAATATTAAGGGAACAACATTCATAAATTAAAGGTTTATTGAACGATTTATAATTTATAAAAGCTCACAGTTAAATTACAATGAAATGACAGTGAAATTACAGTGAAATTACAGTGAAATTCAAGTCCTGATCGTGAATAATTCTTGAAATTTAATGGACGCCGGTGTAGAGGCGGCGCGTGGGTGGATCTCTGCTTCTTTATGAACCTGTTGTTTGCCTGCGAGGACAGTTCAAACATATCGTACGCGACTCGGGAATCGGAGGTTCTAAATATTGCATAACAGTCTAGTCAGCGTGGGAGTACGACGAACGAAGCACAAATACCGTTGATGGTGGAAGGAGAACAGGAATCACGGTGACAGAGTTCCGTTTACTGATACAACATTTAGGTAATAGCAGTTTCGATCGTTCTGTTGCAAAGACTCTACTCGGGGCGTATGGTAATGCCAAGATAAAGCGAAAATGTAGTATGAAAGCGGTCACTCAATTCGTCGCCGAATTACACGGTGTTCAAACCCTCTGCCTGTGCAATTATTGACTTTCGATCGAAACTTCAGCGAATTCGGCTGTACGAAATTGCCGACCGGTCCCGCGGAACAGAAATTGATAGTACGCGCGTGTAAACTAGACGTGTAACGTTTCATCATTGGGTAATTAGAGGGTCGTCGAGTACGTGACAAATGTATTTCCTTTTTTCGGAGCCAAATCATTGCTCCAGGCTTCCAGATGACATCGTTTATCGGATCCGTGGAATACACGCTTCTCTCTGCCGTTGAATCACATTTCCGACAGCTAGAGGAAAATCTTTCGTGAAATGAAACATACCGGGTGTCCCAGACTTTCCGCAAAATTCGACCTGGATATTCTACAAGTAAAAGTAAGAAAAAAATGTTATCGAACATTGGCTTCGAAATGCTCTATTAGAAAGTTATAATAAAGCTACGAAATGATTACGGACTGGTGTTTCGTCGAGGTATTGGTCAATGGAGCAGTGCGTTATCATTTTGGATTTTTGTTGTAACTCTTTAACGAAACGTTTAAAAATTTATGTTCATATAATATATTTTCTTATTTCTACTATTGTATAATTATTGTATAAGTATTGTATAACTAACTATTATGTAATAGAGCTTTATAAGTACAAATAGATATTGCAGACAAATATATTAACAATAAAAGGTGGAACACGTAAGCATGGTAAATTAACAGGTTATGAAAAGTTTTCTGAAAAACTACCAGAAGCACGTGTTCGACTCAAAAGAAAAACTTTCAAATAGACTGTTCGTTGCAGAATTATATAAAGTATTTAATTAACGAGATTTTTATTTAGAGCGATGCAGTTACAACTAACTTCTTTACTTTAATTGAATATCGATCTCGCTGTAATGTATACCGCAATTAAAATTTGTTGAAAATTATCAATGCATGCGATGAGCACGATGTGTGATGATCTCTGTGAGGTATAGGTGATTAAAGTACAACCAAATCGTTATTATTATCTATTATTTATTAGAGAAGAATATTCCACATTTTCTTCATAATTTTAGTAGTATCCAAATTAGATATATGTTTATTACAAGTATCTTTATTAGATAAAATTGAATTAAACGAAGAAGTAATTTAAGCATAACTAAGTCATTGCAATATTTAATGAACGCATATTTTCAAATATTTGTAGAAGAAACAACAGCTAAACAGACTGCGGATTTTTATATATGTCATAGTGCAGAAAATAATATTAATTGTGCTATCAAAAGTATGATTTTACAGAGAAAATTAGAAAATTGTGAAAATTGCATAGAAAATGATAAAAGACTATTAAATAGAGGGCAAATGCATATGTAAAAAATGCATGCGTAAAAAAAATGGTACAGCCGAGAACGTGTGATTCTACGTGAAAAATTAAGTTGGGAATATAAAATCGAGTTTTCCCTTTCGGGGCTGCGGTTTTGTAAAATTCAATTCTTTTTTTAATTTGTCGAGTACACGCGGGTAGCTCTTAACCGAATGGTAGCAGTACAATCGGCAGAAGGTTATTCTATCTACATACAGGAATAAGTAAAAAATGTAACATGCAATTTTTCCGCTCAAAAGCTCGTTTTCTAGAAAACCCGATTACTAAATTTTCCAACTGTTTTTACATGTCTGCATTTCGGTGAAATTCTGATATACAGGCTACTGAAACGCAATCATTTCGAAAATATTTCTAACTTATTTTTTACGTGAAATTGTTCCGTTTGAAATTGAACCACACTTTTCAATACACGTGTTTCATCATATGTATGTTTAAATACGCGTAAATGTTTAACAGCGTTTAACATTCGCAGGGATTAAAAATTGTTACGCCCTAAAAATATTTTAATTAAATTATTTATTAGACCGTATAACTGCGATGAAAATTTTATTCATAAATATATAAAATTATTGAAGTTCCCGGAATATACATGTACTTTACCTGCTCCATCGGTTCTCGTTAGAATTTAAAATAGTCGATGTTTGAACTGAAAATGACATTTTTTGGTCTAAATGTGTAATGCCACGCGAGGTTATTTTCAGAATCCATTGCAGGAAATTTTATCTCTCTACTGCTTGAAAAAAAACATCTGCTTTTTCTCTTCAAAAATGTGTTATAATTGGAAGGGGTTTCATAAAATCTATCAGTATAATAAATGATTTATTCCCACCATCTAATAATTTAATTGCTGTGGTTATAATAAATATATAAAGTATGCATACAATTTAAAAATAAAAATACGTAAACTTTCTAGAACTAAGTTCTTAATTTAATTCCATTATTAGCAACTCGTGGGTTTTCAAGCAATTCGTCGATATTTTATGTCTAAAAATCGATATTTGTTGATCTCGAGTTATACAAATTTTAAATATCCGCTAAAATTTCAGAGTGAACATAATCTCGTAATTTCGAAGTAAACAAAATCGTTTGCGCGATCGATGCAGTAGGCCTGCAGCTATTTAAACCTGCGAATGGTATTGTATCCACAGAGCAGAACTATGGGCCTGACAGTCTTCTCGTTAATATATGTTACACCTGCAGCGGTGTGAACTCTGCTTTGCATTTCCTCCTCCTGTACTTCCTATAGTAATGAGTTTTCCGAACAATTACAGAGAAAATCTGTATGCGAAGCAGTTAGTTGCTTATCAGTGTTTAGCGATACTGAAGTAGCGTAACATCCTTGATACATGCACACGACGCAAACAATAACAACATCGCCGTTTTATTAACCTTTTCTGTATTATAGCGTGCAGTTTCTTGTAGAGAATAGTAATGCAAAGTAATCTTCTTGCTAATTACATCGACTTAAACCCTTGCCGCACCATTATCTTCGCAGTTACAATAATTGGAACCTTTCTATTGCAATAAATTTTTAGACGCGCAACAAGAATTAATAATAAATTAAGAACATAACAAGAATTTTGTTCTGACTTAGAAGAACGGAATAACTTTCATAACGGTGTTATGACGGGGTTATTAACTAGTTAACTGTGGCGGTCTCTTTGCAAAGCACCCACCAGTGTGTGTCGCGATAATCAGGCGATGACGGGTATAGTCGTCAAACACAGAGTAAGTGGCGCTGTAGAAATATTGGGTCAAAAAGACGACTTTCTTTTAGAAAATAAACAATTTTATTAGTAATATTTGCACAGTCAAAAAATCAAATATTTATAGAAGTTAAAAATTAGCGTCACCCAAATATGGGTGACGCTAATTACTAAATAATTTTGAAAATTCATTTCCATTTTAATATATAAGAACAAACTGACTTTGACTAGGATGTTTCGGATGCGAAAGAGTTCTAATGTCATCCCCTATGATTTATTTTAACTTTCTAATTTCGCTTTAATTCATTAAATTGCTTTGATTTTGTGAAAATTTTGGTGGTCGATTGTCGACGCTGAACGTGTTAACTGGTTAATGGGGTTAAATATTAACGAATATTTTACGAAATTCTTGGAAATTATTGTTCAGCCATTGTGATTTATATTTTGACTTTTTTCGTTGTTCGCAGGATCAGTTTGGAGGCACCGCGTATGAGGACAGAGGAGACGGAAACTATTCGTGCAATAAAAATACTGTGAGTACAACAATTGTTATTACACAAATAATTACATTTGATTTAATGTAGTAAGCATAAAATACAAAGTTGCACTTAACTATTTCTTCGATAGGTCATGTCAAATTTATAATTTTTTTTGAATAACGTTCTATCGATGAAAAAGTGTCATATATTGTCAATTGAAAATGACTCATAGCGAGTGCAAAACCAACCAAGCTTCTTTAAATTAAGACAGCTAGAAAATCTTTAAATATTTCGCCCGGAACGTGGCTGACCGTGTCCGAAATTAACCCATTAAACATGCAATTTGTTAAATCAATTATGTTGTTTACGTTAGCTCTGATTTAACGTAATTATTTATCGTGATGTTATCACATTAATTTCGAACAATCAAACAGATTGTTTATGCTGCCATGATTTTGATAGCTAATCATGAATAAAACACTTGGATAAGTTAATCGAAACATATTATCCAGTAGTCATGAAAGGATTCTCATGATTTAATTAATTGCAATTATATTTGGACGACAATTTTGAAAGTAAAAGTTTGTGGGAATTTCGACCGATTTGTAAAACTAAGAATTAAACATTCACTCGACGCTGTTACGTTCTTTAATTCTCCGAAGAATAAAGCAAGAATAGAACAAAGTACACAACGAACATTAATAAATCTAGATCAGAATGTTTGCTAATTAATACATTAATTATTTTTTTTAATCAACTGAAATTAATAAAATTAAGAACATATAATAGATTAGCGTACAAATTAATATACAAGCCTGAATAAATAATCCTGTCGACCACATATGGGTGCCACGGCAGTTAAAATGTTAAATACAAATAATTAAATAATAAAAAGATAAATGAATTCAACGAATAATTTTAATAAACGCAATTCGAGTTCCAACGTGTCCCGGTTACAGTATCATATTTACGAGAAACACAAAATGATGTCAATTGGCACGGGAAGTGTGTTAAATGTCAAGTGAACTTTTCAGAGTTTTATCTATTCTGATTATTCAAAACTGTGTTCTCAGAGCTACGAGACTGACCAAAAAATCACCGAAATAACATTAAAAACTATCCCGCCGGCTAGCCGGTATACTCGTCGGGGTGCCAGCGGTGGCAGAACTTCGCTCGTTAATTTCCTGTTCTGCGAAGTAATTGTATTTTTTCCTATTTCCTCCTTTTAGAGCACGCATTAAAGGTGCCTCACGTATTTATCGTTTCACCGTCCCGTTTTTATTTATTGCATTTTGCGCGAGAAACACGAGGCGGGTGCAGTTCATAAATAAACCGGTCTACCGAGTGGCGCATGTTATAAAGATGTTTGGTTAGATTTAATGGGTTGCCTCCGACAAAGGAGCCGCGCTCAGTTTCCTTTAATATCGACCTTAAACACAGCTCGGCCACGCGAAAGCCTGACTTACCCCGAAAATACTGGCTGGTAGTCCGGCATAGACGCAACCGTGAAAAGTGATTTTTCTGCAAATATAACGTGGCCGATGCATGGTGTATTCTCGCGGAAACTGTATGTATACGCGCTTAGTTATTTATCGCCGGGACTCCGACGAATTCGATATAGCATCGCGTGGTTCTTTAGTGCTGCTATAGCAGTCGGTAAACAGCACCGAGAACTTATTTTCAAACATCGACGCTAGGTAGCATGAAAAGGAAATTCTGTTCGTAAACATGTTGCTCGGGAAAATTTTTCACTGGTACACAATCGGTATTAGAAAAAGTTTGCCATTATCGTCTCGCTAAATGCACGGTGTGTGTCTACGGAGAAAAATCGTGTTCTCCTTTAGAACATCCATAATATATAATTTTACAATTAAACTGTGGATTTTATAAAAAAATTTAAAGATACTGTAACACTATTTCCGACTTATTAAAATTATTCAAAGAGAAAATACGAAATCTTGGAGGCAATAGAAACAATTAGGAACATCGTTACACTAATTCGGATTTATTAAAATTATTGAAAGAGAAAATATATTTTTATTTCATTTTTGTTTCTTGCTATTGATATAAGTTACCAAGATTTACAAACTCCGTTTTAAAAGTTGCACAAATACTTTCTACATCGACTGTATAATACCACATAATTATTAACTGTTTTCGAAGATCTCAGAATAAAGTAAAAGAGTTGCTGTCATAAAAATATCATAGGTCATGACGGTCTATAAAACACGGAGAAAATACCTGGGAAATGGGAAAAGAAATCGAACTCTGACCTTTAACATTATACATATACTTTATCTCAATCGTGCTTGAAGCATTACTGAAATTTTAATAATTGATATCTCGTATCGTATTAAATACTTAATTCCGTAATGTATTTTCGTAAACGTAACGACGAAATCTAGCATTGTTCGAAGACTCAACTAAATTTGTGACCCTAAGGTAGTCTTGTAGTCCCCTCGTTAGTCTCTTGCACCCTCTTGGAGACTATGCACGACCTAAGTCCCTGCTATAAATCCTACGAAGCTTGAATAGCGCTTTGCCATCCGACTTCAGCTCCCTTGTCTTATTTAGAAACGTATTTTTATATTAACTTCCACGAGTAGATTGCAGGTCTTTATACAAATTCACGTTTTCATTAATTATGTTACAGAAAACAGTTCGAGAAAACATTATTTCGCCGATTAAAAAGTTCCTTATAGTAGAAGTAAAGCAAATGTAACATTAACACGTTGAATGCCACGGGGGTCACCGGTGAGCGGCACTCAACTTGGCGGTGACGCCACGGGGGCCACTGGTGACCGGCGCGCCCAGATTGATGAAATATATATAATTTAAACAAATGTCAATATTTAGAAATATTAATTATTACCATTGCACTCCAACGCAACGGGGGTGACCTGTGACTCCCGTCGCAATTAAAATGTCAAACATGGTTATACACTGCAACTTATCTGTTGCAGATAATATAATTTCCACATTATATGTATCTTATCTTCTTTATATGTATATTATATGTATCTTATCTTCATTATATGTACCTTAAAAATCTATTGTTGCGTACAAGTGAACTGAGAATTAGTAGATACTTGAATCAATACTATTATAGCATAATGCAAAAGTGCATGAGTAAAGTCAGAATGCTTAGATAGTTCATTCACCTGATGCTATTATACTATAATATTATCGATTTATTTATATAAAACTACATAGAACTATACTATAACATTTGTGAACCTAAATTCAAAAGTACATAAAGATCTACAAGTTCCTATAAGTTCCCATGTAGTTCGTTAGCCTAGTACTACTACACCATAGCTTAGTCTATAAACTCGCCACACTGGCCACTTTCAGTTTTCCAATGCCATCAACCATGGTAGGTGTCGCCGATTTTCACGAAACTGTTCTTCTTCCTTTACCCCGGTAAAAGTTCAATATTTGTCTGTTCATGCTATAAATCTCCCATTTTCGAAAAAATGGAGCACCGGGAGTCGTGGAAATCCTATCGAAAAAAATCCAGAGACACCGTGGAACACGGACCGGACAGTTCATGCTATGGAATTATTACGGGGCATTTGGATTCGTTACGTGGCCGTCCAACTTTGACATCAAGCGTAACGATGCATCACGCTAGAACAACATAAATCGGCTAATCTCGACGTTGACTCGATCTGGGTTACGACGAACCCGTAGAAACACAGCCCGGTGCGGTGTAGAAAATCACACATGTACATATTTATTCTTGCGTGTTTGCCTGTAAAGCCCGCGAGTGCTTGCTGGTTCTCCGCGATACGTCGCGACGAAAAATCGTGTTCACGAATTCGTGGTGATATTTTCCACCTGGACGTAACAAAATAACAAATATCGGCGTAGTGGACTGTGTACGGGAATACCTGTGGAATTATTCGTGCACGGTTTGCTTGAAATTTTCAACATTTCCAGCGCTCTGGACCTGTCATCGACAGCCGCGCATTAACTTATTTGTCAGGTTTAAGCACTCCAGAGAGATACCCGAAGCGGGTATTTTGTAAACGATATTTCAAGACTGTGATTTTCGATAGAAAAAGATATCCGTATGTGAGAGATATCGTTTACGTAACTTCTTTGTGTATTTTTACGGTATTCTTCGGTGCAAAAAATTTTGTTTCGTTCAATTTTTGCATTATAAGACAGAAATTAAATGTTTCATCAAATATTGATGCATTATTTTGTGTTTATCTTGCAGAACGGTATGCATTTGTGTCTATATGAAAAATTAGCGTGTGCTTTCAATCGTATTCGGGGAGTGTGCACTTTTTTGTTTTACTATACTATGAAACCTGCTACTGGGTTATTAGCAGCTTGCACATTGCTGTGCATGCTAACAATGCAGAGAATATATTGACATAGTCTTGTCTTAAGAATTACATAATACACAATATGCAATATATAATATTTGTATATATTATTTCGAATATTATATAATATTTCGAATAAGTATGCTCTTTTATCCATATTCAAGTATATACTCTAACTCGTAATCAAATAAGTATGTGCCTTGAAGAGTATTCGAATAAGTATGTACATGCAAGCGCACGTTTAAAGAAAAACTTTCGAACACTTGGTTCAAGAAGTGTGGATTTTCCGTTTGTAGCAAAATAACCAAGCCACGTTTCTTACCTTGCCACGCTAAATTCAAAAGCACTAGCTCCTGCGCTGAAATAGCCAATATTTTAGGAGCTTTTTTCAAAACAACTTCGTTGGTCCAGCATCGTGTATTTCAAGAACGGTGTTTTATAAGTAAAATTGTTCTCGGAGTCCGACAGTGTAGCGACTGCTGCAGTTGAAACCAAAAAGGCAAAAAAGATTTTTAATTTGCATGAGTGTAGCTATTGTCTGTGCCGGAGTAAAAATACTGGCTAGTCCAGTGCGAGAAAAATAGCAGCATCTCAAGTAAAAACTTTCTACTTCGGTGAAGAAAAACGTTTGTTTCTGCAAATTTTGCGAACGTTAACTCGGCTTTAATGGAAACGATGAAGGGACATTTGCGGAACGTATCTGCCTACGAAGTTGCAAGCAGCTCAGAGATTGGTTGTTGAGATATCACGACAAGGATCTTGGCACACGGAAATTCAGTGTTTCCTCTGACAGATACCCCGCATTCCTCTGCTCATCTTCAAGTATTAAAACGAGTTAAAAGTGTGTTAATGCTATTTAGAGGTCAGCGTAATTAGATTTTCCCGTAATGGAGTCACGCGTTGGACACCTGTGTTTCGCTTTTCTCTTTTCTTGTACACAGAAAATTACGTGCTCGTTTCTTACAGGTGTGTGACTGTGTTGTCGACTAGATTTACAACATTTTCCTGTCGTTGTCACTGTCAGAAGATGAAACGATGCGTCGTACCGATACGGATAGACGAAATGCCGGTATTATATCGGTATTTTTCTGTTGTACCTTCACAACTTTTATGGAAACCGATATACTTAAATAACGAAATATGACATACCGGTATATGAAAATGCTGGTATATTTTTACCTATATTCAAGGACTCATGCCTGTAAAATAAAAAAAGACCGTAGAGGCGCCACGATCATTAGTCGCGCTCAGTCGCGCTGTTATGGTAGGATGCATTATTGTAACCAAACCTGAGGCTCATACCGGTATTGCATCGATAAATATTTCGGTATTTTTACCGGCATGGACGTCACTTACCAATATATATTTCGGCATTTTTATCGATATTCGTGTCACATACCGATATTGCAATCAATTTTCCAAATAGCGATTACGTTACGACATGGAAACAAATACCGGTATAATACCTAAACCTCAAAATATTTCGGTTTTCAATCTCTGGATGTGGCTACTGTTGTAACTTTTGACAATGCTCGACAATATTATTGAGCTGCTACCTGATCACTAGACTGCGGATCTTCATATGCAAGATAAAAATGTTGTGCATCGATTAAAAGACAGAGGTTGGATAAAATTGTTTTTTCTTCTCTTAATAATTTTAATAATTTAAGAGTAATATAACAGTGTTTGTTAGTTCTTCCGAAGTTTTTGCACTTTGGTACTTCGTCTTTTAAATTTTGTTATAATTGCATAAAACCCGCAGTCTACTAATCGCCATTATGACGTGTCGATATAATATGTTCTGTGCGAGAAATATAGTAAAATAGAATGATCAGATAAACGGTAATATTAATAGGTTTTTCAATGACTGAACTGTGTCTGTGGAGGAGCTCGATAATTTTCTCTTAAATAATAATTTCAACAGAACTTGTTACATATTATTCTAAATAATTTAATAGATTATGGATGAGATTATTATACTTTTTGAAGAGA
>CM052153.1:12908448-12932571 GCA_028455555.1 Augochlorella aurata
TTTTTTCCCTCGCTTAGCAGCTTAAATTCCCGGCCTGGCGAACAAGAACAATCCTCTCCCTTATTTTCTACAAGTGCTTTCCGTAAACTCATGAACTGGCAAAATTTCCGACTAAGAAGCTTCCTAGTGCTACGTCTAGTTCGTTCTGTTATCGCGACGATCGTTCCTAGATATGTAGAATCGGTCCGACAAAGACTCTCTCATTAACACTAAAGGTACCGGCATTTTACGTATACCTATTCTTAACATAAGCAGTGATTTTTGTAGGGGTGGTTTTCCGAAAGAAATTCTTAATTTATTAAAAGAAGTAATTCGCAACGTAATTCCTGATTTCTAATAAAATAATCAGACATGTATTATTCTTATATCACTGGTTTCTCCTTCATTTCAAAGTAAATTTTGGAAGGGGTCCTTTGACCCCCCGCTTGGTACGTTTATATCGCCGTACGTTGACTAATTTGACTGATGATGAAGATTTCCAGCAATAGTCTGGTAAGTGTAAATGTTATTTCGCTCTTTGAAGTCGAAATCACGCCCTGTTCATAAATCCTGGGCAAATATTTCAAATGAAAATAAGAAATAATTATTTGAAATAATTCGTTTCGTTATTTTCAATGCTGTTATTTGAAGATACAAATGATATCGACCCATTTGAAATAATAGCAATTTCATATAATTCATTTCAAATATGACAAAACAAATCATCCTCAAAATAATATGCAATGAAAGGATTTTACTTTAAGAGAATCCTTTTATACTCATTTGCTTTAAAAAGATTTTATTTGAAGATATCTCGGTGTACATTTAATATTGTCGCGAAAGAAAATAATCCACTGGTGCAGAAGACGAAACAGGGATGTTATTCTTTAGAAAAATGGATCTCATTATCGGCTAATCAATTAATACACTCAGATGGGTCGTTTTATCTTGCAGAAATGACAGTGAACTATTGACTATAGTGAGCTCAATGACAATAACATGCTATTTTAAAAGAGATCACAGGCATAAAAATACTAATGAAATAAAATGATATGTTTATGTATTTGAAATATTTTTTCAAATAATGTTCTTTCAAATATGCCCAAGTCTGTTGCCATCAGTATTTAAGTATGCAAGTAAACATAGACACGCAATAAATATCAGTTTTCTTTATGTTCGAGGAAATGATTACAATGGAAAAAGTTTCAATTCATTGCAACTGTGAAGGAAATGGTACCGCAAGGGGTTAGAAAGTAACCCTCCAAATCTTCAAAATAAAAATTTTCTAAGTCAGTGTGAGAAAGAGAGAACAAATAAAAATTGATTTTTCCATTAATAATTTTCATGAGTCAACAACAATGTCAACAATAGTATCCGTAAATTTGTCCAGCATCTTCACAGCTTTTAATTGCACCTATTCATCATAAATGTATAAAATTCGCAATTTAAAATTTACATAATAACCATTTCTTAATAATCCTCACTGTCCAAGATTTAATATCGTCGCATCGCGGTGGAAACTCTTTTTAAAACTATTGAGTATAAGCACTTTGATCCACAATTCCATAAATAAATTGCTAACATTTCACTCTCACTTTACTCATACATTCTCAAACTATAACGCTGCCACTTCAGCGCTTAAATATTGAACATACACTTTGGCATTCCATTTGTGTGTTCGGTTTTCACGCACTCTGGTTCCTACATCTGAATTAAAAATGATAAATTCACATTCTGCACATAACTGCAGTTCCCGACATCTTGTATGCAACGATGCTGCAATACAAATATCTCACCAACAATTCATCACATGGCAAATCTTTGTAAACGACTTTAAATTTTCATTGAAAGCGATCATTTACATTAAAACAGTTTGCTAAATCGGATAATATCAATAATTTCTCAAATATTAACACTTGTATTGCAACAATTTCAAAAATTTCATCGAAAATTAATTTTCAAACTTGAATAAATAATTCCATCGCAACGTCCACATATGAATCACGCGGCGTGATAGTGTTAAATTATTTGCAATATTATTTCTTATAGTACATATTTCCATCAGCATCGAGTATTCCTAGCAACCCTTCGCAGTCGGAGACATTTTAACTCGAAATCCAAAATAGTTCGTCTGACGTATTTCCATTTTCTATTATTGTATTTCATACTGATGCAACGATAACACTTTTAACAGTTTCTGAAATATAAATAAATTTGATAATGTTAAAATTATCTAAAAATGTATCACAGCAACTTTCTAATGGCGCCAGTCGAGTGCAAAGGATTAACTATTTCAGAAAAATCACCCTAAATCACCCTACTACATTATCATCACTGTCACATAGCACATTCATCAATTAGAAAAATAGCTCCTCACCTTCGGCATTCCGATGTCCCAGTCGAGTGCACGCGCCAAGGCGTCTGCATTCAATGAAACGTATGTACCAAGAACAATGGCGAAAGAGCATAGGCGAACGTCGCAGGATATCGATTGCGTCTATTCAAAAAGTTGCTCGAGACGTTCACCGGTGGTTCGGTAGGTAATAACGGGCGCGGGAGAATCACGGGGCTGACATTCATGGCGATCGGTCATTCATTATCACGGTGGTTCTTGGGCGCGAGGGAAACGCCCGGTGCCAAGGCTGCCGTAGCTGAATAATGCGCGGCCCCGCGATGCATAATTACCTTTCTCAGATTGGTAGCGATCGCGCAGCAACAGTACTTCCAGGTGTAATACCGTAATTTCAATGGGGAAGCGAGAAAGCGGCCGGATAGGAACGTCTACGGACTCGTCGGCAGCCCATAATGGGAATAGAGACGCGGGTGGTGGAACGGGTGCAAGAGGGCGGCCGTAGTATAGCGGCAAAGGGCGCGAGGGACCCGAGAAGGAGGACGAAATAAATTAAATCGGCACGATTCAAAGAACGCGGCTGCTGATCGAACGGCACGCCACCCGCGCACCGTGAGGATTAATTAATTAAAACCGATATTGCGACCGCGCCGCCCGTTGTTCGATTCCTCGAAAGTCTCGTAAATATTTATCGGCTTCCCGCTTTATGGCTGCGACGCTTCCATAAACTCTTCGCTCGATCGGCGAAACTCCTTTCCTTGATGGCGTGTCGACGCCACTGTTTGCACCCGAATGATTTTTACCTTTTGCCGCGCGGCGGGCGTCGCGCACCGATCGATCCAGTGCAACTTTTCACGCCGGTTTTCAAATTTCTTCGTTTTCTTCGATGCGCTCTCGCGTTTTCTCTTTTTCTCCGTTTCATGCGCGTCGAACATACTTGGATGCTAGGGTGGATATCCCAATATCTGTGCCTCGGAGCCAATTTTTGGTTTGCTGAAGCTGTCATTATTTTTGATTTAATGCGCTAAAAATACAGGGGTCGAAATAATAGTAGGTTCGTCTGATTTTTGTGATGTGACAGCGTGTTTTACGTAATATTTCTTATTAGTAGGTAATTCTTTACAGTGCATTCAGGGAGTGACATAATTATTTCAATAATATAAATTTTCTTAATATGGTTATTGTATGTTATTGTAAATATTTTAGGAAAATTTGGGAATTTTTGTACTTATTTAAAACTTTATCATAAATGGAATTAGAATTTCTGATAGAAATCAGACAAAGCGATTGTTTCGTTACGTTAAAGCTGAAGTGTTGCAGAGTATTGGAAAATAGAGTGAGTCTAGTATGAATATTGTTAACCTTCAAAATTTATATTCCACCTGTAACATACCAACAAAATTATAATTTATTCAGTACCATGTACAGTTCGTTCTGACACGCTAATTTCAAATTCAGTCGCAAAAGTATCTACCACTTCAGAATTTTGAAATAAAATCTCTTTAAGTGAAAAAATTAACGTAATCGTGATTTTTTCGGTTAAATTATTTGATAACTCATTGATTTTTTTTTCAAAATCCTGAAATGATAGGCAAATGACGCGCTGTAAGAGTTTGGTCGTCCTAGCGTCAACATCCTGCGTTAAATTCTAGTATTATTATACAACAATGTTGCGGAGCTCGAAGCTTCTAGCTTTGCTAAGCCTCGTTCATTTATTTGGAGCCATTCTTTAATAATGCTACGTCTGTAAATACATTCGTCTATATAATTAACATGATTTTCGTACACTTTTCGTCTATATAGCAAAATAATCATAGCGATGTATTAGATGAAAAACATCAATCTTGTATAACAATCTTACAACCAATTTTCGATTATTAGAACATTGTATGCAATGATTAGTTACGATGATTCGGTCTTTTCCATTTCTAATATTTTTTTTTAGCAGAATACGGAAATTTATACTTATTGTGTGCCTTTTTCTTGAATGTTTAAATAATTTTGACAAGAAAACTGAATTTTATCCCGATTTGAAAGAACGAACCAAGGTTCATACTTCACAAGTCATTACTAGAAATCTCCACCACGACTCAGATTCGTGAAAATGCGACAAGTATTTCGAGAAAATTAGGCGCGTTTAAAGTTTGCTGTTAAAAATCTTATGTTCCATTTGTAAATGTCTACACTGTGGTAGTTTTACGCGTGGGTTCTCAAAGATTTGCGAATCTCAGAATAATGAGGAATGGCGGATGTTAACACTTTGACGGCCGCTGTCACGTATGCGTGAACTCTCCCAGTCTACGGTTATCGGATGCTGTCACGCAAACGTGACTTCGATGGTCTTCACTTCACGACACGAAACGTAATTCGCGTACCGTAATTCACACAACCGTGTACAACAACCAAAAACTGTACTTAATAATAAAACTGTACAAATAATGATGTGCAAAGTGTAATGCGGTGGAAATAACGATGGTATTATTAATTTCTAAATAATCTCTAACAATAATTTTTTTAAATTATGCACGCACGAGTTCACAGAAAATATCAACGATAGATATTCCTTTTTTTAAATCACGTATATACTCGGCGTAACGTGGAAATAATCGTGAAATAAATTTCGAGTGTACAATAAATATTGGTTCACACGTATGAATATATGAGTGAACGGCAGTAAATTTAAGCGCACAATATCATTTAATTATACCACACAGAGACTGATTATTGAAATGAAAAGAGCGAATCTGCATAACGAAATAACTAGTGAATTTTCAATAAAATTCGCTCGTAGCGATGTGAATAAATGGAGCTAACAGACTTGAATACATAGAATAACTTCTTAATAATACAGAGAGTCTCTGCAGGAAATTAGGGCAAAACTACAGGTGCGAATCTACATGGTAGAATAACTAGAAAATTGAAAATAAAATATGTTCATAGTCGTACGAATAAATGGAGCTAACTTAAATGCATAGAATAACTTGCAAATAATGCAGGGAGTTTCCGCAGTAAACTGAAGGCAAAACTACAGGTGCGAGTCCACATAGCGAAATAACTAGAAAATTGATAATCAAATTTGTCCGTAGCTCCCTTTATGCCAAAAAGAACCGAGTTTGAATTTCAACCGGAGACGTATTGTATATGCATTATTCGCTAGAGCTTCGCAAAAAGGTCTGCTCATTTTCGGCGTTTCTATTTATCATAAGCACGAATACGCGTGCAACAAATTTTCGATATCGATTTATTCGGGAATGAAGCTTTGTACGAAATATTTCATTCCGCTTTTTCGATTTATATTTTGCATTTAAATATTCGGGTTTCGCCATGAACTCGGAGACACTTTGCATAGAAAGTTTCGCGGTATGCATAACAGGATCAGGGATTATGCTATAAAATTTTTCATTTTTTCTACTTTTCGTCTTACTCCTGCGTGTAGAATAATCTACCCGATATTGTGCCACCGACCCTGCGTCGATCCTGTACAGAAATTTCATTCAATTTATCGACGCGTGTTCCTTGGAAAATGTCGCGTATAGATAGATAATTAAGATAACAACGAAATAATTGTAATTAACTTAATGGGGAGGCGAATTTGGTATCGCGGTGTTTATTCGTTATCGTATACTATGAACCGGCGAAGCTTAAAAAACGGAAAGGCTGTAATTATTTAAAATCGTTCGGCAAACCGCGGGCTGCTCCGAGAAACGGATAAATAACCGTGTATCCGATTAGAAGCTGAATGTAATTGCAGAGTTAATTGGAGAAATATGGAAAATTCGGTCGACGTAATTGAAATTGAAATTGCCGTTTGCTTAATAATTTCGTTGAGCAGTGAAAAGTCGAGTGCACTCAAAAGTGATACGCTTCACTGTAATATTGCAAAACGTACTGTGGAGCGAACCTCTTCTCGTTAATCAAAATGACAGCAAATCGGCCGAATACGCCTACGTTTTCCGTGAAAAGATAATATTCCGCGCCGTTATTTCCGCATTCTTCGATATTTCATTGACGAAAATCTGAATCAACCTTTCGAGTTTCACTTTGACTCATGGCTATTCGAAACGGTCGCGGATGATTACTGATATAAACGATACGTGGGTAAGTCAATTGGCGCGATTTGATATTTTATACCGTTGCAGTGTAGAACGGAACATAGCGATTTAATTACGTTGATAGGTATTTAGGATAATGCGATATAAGTTTAATATCGTTAAAAATACAACGTATCCCATCTAGTGGAGAAACACCAGGAATGGGTAATCACCTGTATGCAACACGAAATTGCTGTTTAATTAATTTTATAGGTATTTAGGATGTAGTATAAGTTTGGTATCGCTAAAAAATCCACGGCTCTTGTCTACAGGTAAAACACCTGAAACGGATAATTATCTGCATGCGGCCGAAAATTGTTGTCTATTTACCGTAAATGGTATTCAGAATCCCGTGATACAAGTTTTGCACTCAAGCTTAATCCTTTCGTTCACCTCTTTTTTGTATTCTAAATCAATCCTCTCGAAGATCACATTTTCCATTTCGTCCTTCATATTAATCATTTTGTAGACCATGTTCATCTTTTTGCGAAACAAATCAATCCTTTTGCGGGTTTTACTCATTTTTCTGCAACTGAAATTAATCTTTTTGCAAATAAAATTAACTCTTTCATAGATCGAAATTGTTATAGCTTTATTCAATTTTTATATTTAATATTAGTGTATATACTTGTTTATACAGTAGTATATATTTTCAATCAATTTTTAAATTTAGTATGAATTTTATGATAAATAACAAAAATATATATGTGATCTACAAACGTATTAATTTTAAACTTCAAACCTGTACAACCCCTACAAAAAGTATTCGATCAAACAAACTAAACATATGGCGTTATAATTATTCGTGTATTTGATGTAGATATTCCTGTTATTATTGATAAGAGCAAATCAAAAATAAATCTTATTATATATTTAAAGAGTTAAAATAGACACGAATATGTTTTATACGATAATATCGTTTTATAAGATACGGAATGAAAAAGTTTAACCCATTTGCATCATTCAAAGTGGAAAATTGATCTACATCACTAAAATCCACGCATACGTGAGCTTATGATGCAAACGAGTTAGCACTGATTTAAGAAAAGGTTCAACCATCCCCAAACATTGTAGAAAATATTTTTTTCCGGATAACGTAGCCTCGAATAAAAAAATTATATTCCTTATTTTCGATTTATTTTTTCATGTAGAGTCACCCCCTCCTCGATTGTACCGCCAATACTGATACACCCAGTATAACTTTAGTATAGTCGAAAATCTCACGACTCTAGCTCACAGAAGAAACACGTGAAACGGGTGATCATGTGTATGCACCGTAGCATTGTTTAATTACCTTAACTGACATTCGAAATCAAAGTTTCGTATCGTTGAAAACTCGACGGCTTTCGTCTGCCGGAAAAACACCTGAAACGGATAATTATGTGTAATTATTATTTGCCGTGCTCACAACGAAATCTCGCTGCATTCTCAACCACCGTTTGTAATCCGATTTAGCGGATACAGAATGAGACGAATTTAAAGCCGTAAATGGGGAAATACGAGGATATAGAAAGCACCCTTATCCCCGTCGTTGCCGGGATTACATCACACGACAACGTTTTACATCATCCGAGAGAACGATTATAAATCCACGCCTTTTCGTCGTTCGTTGTGCCCGCGCCGGTAAAAAGCAGCCCTAGTTGAAAAATCGTTGCGTCCCCTGTTGTCGCGCCATTCCGTTGGCTTTTTGCAGGAAACTTTTCATAAGGAGGAAATTAAATAATCTGCACACGGATTTTAATTTCTCCGTCGAGTTTCCCGTAAGTGATATACACAACTGGTATACAGAAAGTTAGATAAATAAATATAGGTAGACAAATTTTGCGTTCTTCGAACGTTTGACACTAAATGCACCGAGCATTAAAACTAACTGATTTGTCTCACCTCGTGAATAAATAAAGTCATTAATCAATTATTCTCGATACAAGCATCTTTGTAATTTGAATTATCCTAAAATAGCAAAATTGGAAAGCGGTCATTTGACATAATCTTGACCGTCGAGACCACGTTTAGTGTTGATTATTTGATTGTAAGAAAAAAGGATTGTTATCGACACTTTAATTGAATTATTAATTTATTACGCGGAACAGAATCAGAAAGTATAATAATACGGAGAGTATAATAACACAGAGATATAATTAGTTAAGATACCGTGGAAAGAATCTTTTAATGATTGACGAAATAATAATTTAACGGACGAATGAGTGATATTGGCATCTATTGTTAAGTATTCGAGTAAATTCATAAAGGAATTTTTGCATGCTAAAGAAATAATTTTCCGTTAAAGTGTTATTGGTGAAATCGATTTTCGAAGTTCGATTAGTATATGGCGATTGAATACATTTCCCCTGCATCATATTTAATTATTATTAACATTATAATGCTATTGTATTCTCTATGTTTTATCAACGTCGTTATATTCTATTAATTTCCATGAAATTGAGCGGGAAATATAAACAACAATGTTTAGATACGTCCGTATCTATTTGTACGTTGATGAATTTCAAGCGAAACCTTGTGCAAGTGGAAATTTTTAACTAAATTATCGAAAATTATTTCACAAATTATGGAAGTGCTTAATACATATTTTACAGAATGCTGAGAAAATCAGCAAAATAATTCTTAATTTCAAAGATTTAATTATATAATGTTATGCATAAGACGGAGACCTCAATTCTTTTCCGATTAATTAAAACTGAGCAACTGAAATGGTATTATAAATTCTTGTAAAAAGAGTTCAAGTTCTACAATCAAATTATCATTCGTTTCTCTCCAAAATCGTTTGCCCCATCGTTTAACCCCTAAACGATCATATTTCTACATATCATGGACATAATACATTAACGAAGAATTGTTTTAAAGTATATAAAAATATAAAGTATATAAACTTTATTGAATTCGAAGTTACGTTTTATTTGTATTCAGAAATTTTAATTAATTTTTATCATCTTCTTTTTATTGAAAGGATTATTTTTTTTATTAACGAAAGATGCAAAGAAGATTTCTGTAATTTAAGATTCCTATATAATATTACTAAAAATTATAGAAAAAAGTATAGTAGGTCTTATCTTTTACAGAAAATTTCACATGAAATATTATTTAAATAATTCAGTATCTTTAATTTTTGAATATATATATAATATATATATATATATATATATATATATATATATATATATATATATATATATATATTTTGAATGGAGTTTTTAAACATAAGTAAAATTATTGCAAGGCCACAATAACAAGGGGGTGATACAATAATTGATACACTTACCCTGTACATTCTTGTATTAGAGTATCTGATCTTTCTATTGTTCTCGACTAAAATTAGATAGATCGTTCAATTTTTTTACTATCTCGTCTTCATGGCAGTTCTCATCTAATTATGATACGGAGAATTTCTCGCTACCGTAACCCACGTCCTGCGCGCCGAATCTCCTCGATATGACCCGTGCAGAAGGGGTTAGAGTAGTTTTTATCAAAGAACGAAAGACCCCTCTGGGGAACAGCCTCAAGTGAAACTTGGAGCGGGTCACAGGGAAATAGGCCAGCCGTGAGAAATCCTGCGTTTACGAAGAAAGCTTTATCTTTTGATCGTTCGAACGGCGCAAAGTGTCGACAGTAATTGCATGAGGACTCCAGCACAAGATCACGGTCGCTCGATCAAAAATCGTATCGCCGTCACTTCGATGGAATTGAATTGTTGTAAATATTTATTCGCTACCTTTATTACCGGCGATTCCCCGTGCTCCGCGAACCAGGCGTGGATCCCAGGTTTTTCATTTTGGCGTAGCGAAGTTGATTGAAATCAGTGTCCCGAAAAGGGAGAAGGGTCGAGCGGAAGTTGGACTTTCCGATATCGATAGACCGATGACACGAAGAAAACGGATATTCGTTTAACTGGCGAGCTTTACGCTGCTGTAAATAAAATTGCAATACACTACTGCTTGTTGGTTCTCTCCCTCGCTCCTTGCCTCCCTCTCTTTATCCCTCCCTCTCTCTCTCTCTCTCTCTCTCTCTCTCCCCCTCTCTCTCTCTCTCTCTCTCTCTTTTCTCTTTTCTCTCACTTTTGCGGGCCGATAGGTTGTAAAGGAGGCTGAGGGAACGGTAATAAAAATGTAATTAAGTTTCCGCGGTTTCGCCGTTTCGACAATGTGTCATGGACGAGGAAATGTATCTCGACGAATAATGATTCGCATTGAGTAGCTGTCGAGTTCGAAGAGAATTATTACGGCTCGTGGAACGGTAATTGTAACGGTAACGAATGGATTTTGTACCCGCGCATTTCAGTCTTGAAAGTCAAATATGCTCCGATTCCACAGCACGGTGAAATATACTTTTTCTCGGCGCTACTTTGTAAATTCGAGGTGAGCCCGTTTCGAATGTGAAACGTGACAAAACTGTTAATTAATGAGAAGGTAAACAATGCGAAGGTAGAAGTCGCCTGCAAAGGTTTTTCTAAATTCTTAACCTCTTAGCTGTGTCTTAACTTTTGTTTATTTGATTTTAATTTGAAACGCTCTACAGATTAGTTTTATTACTATAAGGATATACTGCGTCAATGAGCTTCCCCTACATTTACTTGCTTAATATTTAATTTGTTTATGATGTGCATTTTGTTTCATTCATCAATTGGTTGGATTGAATGTGACAGTCTAACAAAATAAAGTAGCTTAAATAAAGTAGTAGTATTAATCTTGTGAGAACTGTTTTTTATACATTCTAATAATATTATATACGAATCTTAAATTACAGAAATCTTTTTTGCATCTTGGGTACACATTGTACTATTTTATAACAAAACATAATAATAATAATAATAATAATAAATTCTACCCCCGGGTAACGAATGTAAACCCGGGGGAACATGAGTTGAAAATAAATGACTGCATGCTCTGAATAGAAAGAAGATTTTATAACAAAACATAATCCTTTCAATCGAAAGAAAATGATAAAAAAACAAAAATTTCTAAATATCACAAAAATGAATGACATGATAAGCAAAAAAGGTTTAAGACACCTTCTTCGCTGCATACTCCTTTCACAGATTTACTATAATATTCTGCGTTTCCATTTTTAAACTTTGTAATAAGAGTAACAATTTAAGTTGTTCAATTACGATGACAAAAAAAGGCTATTCGATGTTATATAACTTCAACATTCTTTAAGAAATACCTGATCGAATGCAATTAGGAGTACAGTTCATAAATATTAACAAAAGTTAATATAAATAGTATTGATATTTCATGTAGTAAGTTAAGTCAGTATAAAAGTGAAAATTTTGAGAGTTCCAACAGAAGGTTTAAAAAAGTAGTACTGAATTTATAATACACAACTTGCTTGGTAAAAGAAAGTCGTGGTTACTATCTATGCTTGGACGAAGCAAAGTCGAATCAAGCAAAATACTTCACTTCCTCAATTAATGAATAATTGCACAGAAGTCATTCTTAACCGAAAGCGTACTACCTTAAAAAGCAATACAATTACACTAATTCGAATCTATTTGCCGTCGAGTCTGAGTGCCATCCTTGAGAATAAATAGGATTAATATCATGAAAGCACAAAATTACTCAGTTTAATAAAATTAGTTGGTTCAACGTCATTTCCGAAATTGCATTTGACACGCAAAACTGTATGCCAGAAATGAAACTACCAAGCGTCAAAGAAGGCTTTGAACTTACTTTCGGTCAGATTTTATGAAATATACCAATCAACGTAAAATTTCAAAGCCAAACTAGCAGGACGTCCTCGTTCCCCATATTGATCATGTACTTAAACCCACGAATATCATCTATTCGACTATGTTTTCATGGAAGCTTCTTTCGCGAGCAAAAGAAGCAAGCATGACTCGCGGCAGATGGTTGATGAAAAATGGTTTAAAATCAGCCTTGACGATGAGCAACAAGGAAATTCGAATCTCCATACGAATAGCTGACCGGTTTCGATTAATTAGAAATCCTTGGCCCGTTTCAACCTTTTGCGGCCCGATGGGATAACGTCTCGTCACTGCAACAAGTCAGACGATGGTTTGCACCGCTTTAAAAATGCACAGCGAGCGGGAAGCAGGTCGATCAAGCGCGCATTGACGTGCATCAATATGCGAACCAATTGTTACAAGTAAGTAGGTCAGAATCGAAGAGAATCCATTTTTATCGTTGACTCCTCCCTTCATCAAATTCCGGAAGATTAACTTGCTCGCGACGGACAAAGCAGTCGCTGAAATGTCGAAACGGGGTACGGTAGAATATCTGGAACAATAGGAAACGGTGTCGAGATGTATTACTAGTCAAATATCATACAAGTGCTTCTCTGTCCGAGCTGCGCGACACGACGGAAACAAAAACGTCTCTTTCGTGACCGTGTCAGGGAAACTCGTGTGAAAAATTGTGTCAACCTGCGCGGATGAATTAACAATACCGTGACACGACTTGGACTACTCGCGCGATCGATTCCTCAGGCCGGAATCTTCTACGGTTGAATCGCGACGGCTCGTTTCTACCCAAAAATCTCGCGCAGCCGGACAAAATCAATCTTCCAAAAATATTTCCGAGGTGTGAGCAGAGTTGGGCAAATCTTATTTTCAATAATAAATAATTAACTACAAACGAAATTAATATTTCACTCGCAAATAATAATGAAATCTTTTGCAATGGATATTTTCTATACTAGTTTTGCTAATCAAATGTTGGTTTCTATTCGAAGTTAGGCGAGAACCAAATAATAAATAACTTCCTTTTCGTTGTGCCAAATAAATAATGAGTAATAAGCAATTGAATGAGATATTTAATAATAATAGTAATTTAGTAGTTTAGTAATTTAGATCTATAGTAATTATCTAAATAATTAAAAATTGTTTTTGTATTTTTACTTTCATTTTTCACTTAAAAATTTATGAAACTGTAAAAGTTAAAAATTGCAGCGGATACTATGTATTTTAATAGCGGTATTTAGAGCGTTGAATGCATTTTTCTCGATACTGTCGAAACTGACCTATAACACTTGAAAACTAATGGACCGATTCTGCAGAACTTTGATAGACCTTAATTGAATTATCTACTTTTCGTCGAAAAATTTTTCCAACGTCATAATTCATTTATTATGTACGAAAATCGGAAAATTTTTTGGGGCTAAACTCATATCTTGCAGTTCAAATAACCGCTACCTCTTATCGAATTCGTATAAAACGTTTTAAAATTTTTATCCGATTGACTTATCAATAAAACTGTCGGATAATGCATACCTAATACTTAATTCACGATTTACCAACTTTCCGATCAAAATTGATTTCCTCTAAAAGAGTACGAAACGTTTTGCATTTTCGTGTGAAAATTTCGCGACGTAGAATCGTGACCAGAAGTTCCTGTTAACAAATTCATCTAATTTTCGGATATATCACGTGCGATATTCACTGTAGCAATTGCGCTCTCTTTCTCTCCTTTTTCTTTCCAAAGTTCGGTTATGAAATTCGAAATATTCGCGTGCGCCTTCTCCACGTTGAAGTCCCTCGCTCTTTTTTCGGTTACCCGTGTACACGATTTTTCCAAAGGAAAATTTCCCGGCCAAAGTAGTGTAATCCTTTTTGACACGTTGAACATAATGTGATTGAAGCACACTTTATACTCGCCCGGCGGTTCTTCATTTGTATTTCCCACAAAAAAGAAAAGTGGCGTGTAACTCACGCGCGAGGAACGTTTTCTGAAAAACTGCAGGCTCGCCGGAGTCAAACGAAATTTTATTTCCAACAGGAAAAATGATAATGTAGACATTGCCGGGAAACGGCACGAACTTTCTGCACGACCTAAATTCTAAAACGGAGATATAAAGCATTGTGTTAAAATATATAATTTTCGGGATTGATGGAAAAACTTGCGTCTCTGTGTGCACGTCCGGTGAGATTTAATTTTTTTAGTTATCGTTCTTTTTATATCGCGAACATCTGAAGATGCATAACACTCCAGCACACGGTGGACAACTTTTTATACAGTGTTTTACTCTGACCCGTTACTGCACTGTCATACGCGCGTGGGAAAATAAACTGTACTGATACGCGAGAAGTTATTTGGCAAACTTATCTTGCTACGATATTTTTGTGTACTCAGTTGCAGAAATTTTTCAATTTTGTTTTCTATATAATTCAATTCATTTTTTAAACAAACTGTTACAGCTCACGGTCACGCAAGAACGGAGCAGATAGTATCGATTAATTTTACGCGATGTTGTTGGGACATGTATGTGCAAGAATTTTCAAGATATCTCGAATAAAATTTTATTTTCGTAAAATTTCCAATTAATTCTTCCAATACGATTTGATTCGAGTAATATTTCGAATAAATTCTTCGAATAAGAATTTATTTAAGGAATATTTCCAGCACGATTTTACTCGAGAATTATTTTGAACAAATTCTTCGAATAAGATTTGATGCAAGAAATATTTCGAGTAAGATTTCATTCGATTAATATTATTATAATTAAAATGTAATAATAACATTTTTTCTTAATAATTTGTTTATTTCTCCGTTTTATTTCGTCTTGGCCTCCAAATATTGAGAAAACTTCAGAATTTACGAATATATTCTAATTTTCACTAAAATTGCAATTTAACAAGAAATTCTACGCATACCGTTATAACACAAAATATTATCATTTATTCGTAACGAGTATGCTCGTCAAAAACAGCTGACCGGTTAATAAAAGAGACGTTGATAGGAATCATAAAAAATGAGTCACGTAAATGACCTACTTCTGGGGCCTTGAAATGCGCGCAACCCCCTTAAAAGTTTGATTCTTGCGCCGCCGGCGAGTCTTCGGTGCCGTATCGGTCGGCGTCAAATGAAAAATATGTCCGTGTCGACTCGCGAGATTGCTTATCGGATAGTTTTATCGGTCGCGCAGCTCCCACGTGGATTGTCCGTAGGTATTATCTTTCGTGCAGTTTTCTTGGCCGAAACTGTCTGCGAAACTCGAACACCGTTCCCGATACTGGATCGTCGACCGAGGACGCGGGACCCTTTAACGGAGGCATCGCGCCGAGATAAGGCGAGTAATCAGTCGCAATTAGTTGTTCCACTCTTCTAAAACCTGTTTCACCCGCCGGTAGGCTCGTAATCCGATTATTTTCTGCCTGACGGCAGCATAATCGAATCCCGGTGCATCGGACGAAAGCCATTAACCCTCGCTCAACGAATGCCGGGTCATTCGGAGCTGTCTGCTGGAACTGAGCGTAATAGATGTTTTTCTGATCGTTCGGACGTAAACAATGACGGGACGATTCGGCTGCAACTAGCATGCTACGCGTTCTGGGTATTGCGCGGAGTAAGCGTGCTTTTTCCATTTCTTTTCGATTGAGATTCATCGCGGGTACGGTCGCTCGCTCAAATATTTGAACAATTTCTAAAACGGAGTGACTTTTTGAAAGACGGACTTAATGAGCACATTGCGAATTTTATGTATTTTTATTAGAATTAGTTTACCCTCAGCTGTCACATTTTCTATGCGAAGCTCCTATGGCATACAATTTTCCAACAACTGTCACTTAAACAACAGTAATATCCAAAAATTTGAGAATATAACTCGGAATATTGTAGAACATCATTTCCTTTATTAGAACTCGATATCTCGAATTTTTCTTGCAAGCTATTTCGTATAAAGAGGTGAATACGAGGCAAGAATGAATTGTTTGCTGTTGTTCGTAAATCTTCAAACATAATTTCAATAGCGAAAACTATCGGTAACTATCGGTAGCACTATCGATAATGACAATAGTATCGATAACGAAAACTATTGATGGTGCTACCGATAACTATTGATTTCGGAAACCATCGATAACTATTGATAGTGCTATCGATAGCGGAAAATATCGGTAACTATCGATAACGAAAACTATTGAAAACTGCTGATAGCTGTCGATAGTACTATCGATAGAATTATCCAGTTCTAGTAAAAGAGTGACTCGACCTCCAGTTGAGAGCCGCTGAATGACCTGCTATTTATCCTCCGTGTCCAGGGTTGATAGACGCCCGAACAATCTGGCCGCCTTCCGCTTCTTTTTCGTCGTTATTCCAGCTTCCGTCGTATTCCCGAAACGCCTAAGAAACTCGTTTGTAATAATGATGTTTGGGGATCGCCGTTGACGAGTGGCTCGGATGTCGTGTTTCGTCGAGTGTGTAACGAAGCAGCGGGCAGGTAGCAGAGAAAGGGTAGAGGTAGGGGATGTTGTTGCAAAAGGCAATTCGCTTATGTAAATCGCGAGAGAGCCGGCCTGTTCGTAATAAAATTTAAACTGCGCCCTCGACGTGTGCATGGAAATGTACACACTTTGTTTGTTTGCCTATTTCTCCGCCTTCTTATTTCGTCCGCTCCCTATTTTTTCCTCTCCCTATCGCGCACCCTCCCACCGTTACCACCTTTCCGGAGGGTGGTTCCAGGCCTCGTCTTCTTTTTCGAAGAACCTTCTCCCCATCGCTGCCCGAGATATAGATGTACACCGTTACGTAATTGACGTTCTAGAAACCGTCGGAAATATAGGTTTGCGTTACGCGATGAATACCTGTTCCTGAAGGGCCTGACGATATTTTTCAAGCGAGCTCCGCTTGCCGCAATAATGGAAAAAGTTTGCCCGAGTGCTTGCCGCTTGAAAACGCGCGTCTTTCCCTCGCTAGTTTGAATTCCCTAGGGTCGACTAATAAGCTACAGAACCGTGCACGGTGACTCCTTCAACCGGCTATTTTTTTCCTACTGTTGTTCAATTATCAATCGGGGCGAATTCGAGGGAAAAACAAGTCCGCCGGGTGTATACGCTTCGCTCGTGGATACGGCTTCTGGAGTTCGGCTCTTAACGTAGACAATTGCGGAACAATCCAGCTGCGATGAAAGAATTTCGTTCTTCACGCTGGATCTACCGTCGAATCCCTCGATTTTCTCTCTGATGAGTTCTCTAATGGGATCTTGTGACCTCCGTGTAATGAATTAGCGGAAATGAATGCTGACAAGACCTAGACCTATTATTATTAGTGGCCGACACTGGTGTCCTTAATTAAAGTGTCTTATCCACTAATATATCACTTTTCAGGATCTTTTTAAATATTTGGAGTATGACACGTGCCTTAACTTTTTAAGCAGAGATAGAATATTCAATATACTTTATACAGTCACGAATGTAATTCCTTTTATTTGTTTTCACGTATTTAAAAATGATGCCATTCATTTTCTGAACGATAATAAATGTTAGCTGGGACAAATTAACTAAGGTGAGCAGAGTACATAATTGAATAGCATATACTGTACATAATAAAAGTCGTCTTTCATTTGCTTTAAAAAAATGGAATTACTTTCTGATCAACCCAATATTATAGGTCATATGTTGTGATAACATCTAAATGGAAACAATAATTGTTGAATATTAGAAAACCTTTTTGTGTAATGCAAGATATCTATCTTAGTAATTCACTATTTTAGGATGAACGTCGCCATATTGGAGACATCAGACTTGTACGTTCGGTCCCTAGCTTTCAAACAAAATATTAACCTACTTAAATAACGAAAGATCAATACATTGTTGCAAAAGAATGACTCATAATCTGTTTACTAGTTAGAGTAATAGGGCCAGTTACTGTGAGGTGATAAATTGTTGTGCTTTTGGTCGTTTTTATTCTTTTACTTTATTTATCTTTCAGTAAAAAATTTAATATTTTTTGTTCGATGAATATACAGTTAATTATGCCCAAAAACGAATCAAAGGCACAGCAATTGGTTCTCCCAACAGTAACCGGCTCCATCACCCTACTAGACTACGGATTTTATGCATTAAATGTGTAGCTAAACTATAAAATTGTGAAGAAGACATACTATGTAGAACTTAATAATATTTACAATTTATTTTTCATAAAAATCCGCAACCTGCTCGTTACATACAGAGCAAAACCTCGATTATCTGTACGGACAATGGAATATTTAATTAGTATCCGTGCCAGATTTCATCTTTATTGATTTACACAGTAGATCGTTTAGCATATGAGTTGCCCTAGATTGATCTGGTTACATGTGACACATGTTTGGACGTATGGAGAAATCTAATATTGATGGGCGAGGTAATCTAGTTTCCACTCTATCTACAAAATAATTGCTGTATTGTACTCAAGTGTTAACATTTTGTCATTCTCTGTACAGAAATAGAAATAACAAACGCGGTAATCGTAATCTCTGTTGCAAGCATTATGCTAAACACGCGAATATAAAACCTGCAAATATTTGATGCTCAAAAAACAGCCACACTAAATACATCATAAATCATCATTTCTATAATATCTATGCTGATGTGCCTAATCCAGACCTAACATATTTAGTACATCAATATAATTAAACACTTCCGTGCAGTAATTGATAATAATTACAAATAAAATTCTCCTAATATTACGATAATAATGTCATATATAGTATTAAAAATGGGCAGCCTTTCTAACAAATCATCGAACAAGTCATTTTGATTAATCTCATAATCAGTCTGCGGATATTATGCATTTACTATAAGAATGAGTCGATTAAATACGACACAGTAAAAACATTTAAGCAATTTGAAAATGCTATTGAACTGTTTTCAATTTGTTAAGGTGATTAAGGGACGAAATTAAATGTCCATGTAGTTACTATAATATTGTAATTAGTGCCATCAATATTCGTTTCACGTAAAAATCCGCAGTCTACTCATTTCTTTGAGCTCTGCGACGGTTTTGAAACGTAAAACAATCGCGATGAATTAAAAGCGATGAGGCATTCTGTCACTCAGCTAAAAGTAACCTTTATCTTTCACTCTGAAAAACTTCGTTGAACTTAGTAGTCTATCAAATCTTTCATTTCGTTATTATTTAAGTTTATTACCAGTTTTAGGTATCACTGGATCCCTATCTATCCTTTGTAATTCAATTTTCAACGTCGAGTTGGAAGAACGGCGCTCCGAGCTTGACAATTCGAACATCAATTTTGGCAAATTCAGAAGGAAGCAGACGGAAATAGATTTTCATTATTCTGTCACGTGGAAGAGACGGGACGATCGCGATCGCGTGATCCAATTTGAAAAATTCTCAACATGTTAATGCGTCCGCTATCTGGAGTTCTGTTGCCACTTGACTCTGCATCAATCTCGTTCTTGTCGTGGTTAAAAAAGAAGAATGTGAACGGGAAACATTCTTCTTGACGGCTCTTGATATCTAAGAGAGGTAGATCCAACTTACCTACCAGTTCGTCTGACTCGACGCTTCCCTTCCCCAAGCACCTTTGTTTCCGTATTTTGATGTAAAATCAGTTTCAGACTCCGGCCATTCTATAATGGCATTTTTAAAATAAATATTTCTACCTGAAATGTTGATTTCATGAAGTAGAACATTCGTTGTTGTATAACGAATAGATTGCAGATTTTTATGAAACATAAAAATGATTTGCAATAATAGAAGACACAGGGTCTGCACAGATATTTATTTCGTTTCCTAATCATTTGGGTAAGTTGAAAATATTGCGATAGTATCCCTAAAGTTTTTACTGTTTTGTAATTGATTAAGTATTGTTGTCATAAATGCATAAAAACCGCAGTCTAATAATGAATATTACTATGATAGTGCGAAAGCCACGATACTTTCTTTGCATTTATTTATATCAATCTTTTTTGTACTATGCTCCTTTCTTGTTCAAGAGTGCTTTAATAGATTCGTCATTTTGTTTGATGCACGTGTACTAGTTTCGGTTTCTTACCTCAATAATTTATAATTAGAAAAAATATATGAAATATGTAAATATATAATTCTTTAATGATTTACAATTATTTTTTAATTGCCCCTCAAGATATTCAAAGAGTAGTCTAGACCTTTCGATTCAGCGTACAATCGACGTTAATTCATTTTGATGTTTTTCAATATAAGAATAATAATGCGTATATTAAGAAATTATCTCATGCTATAATTTTATTTCTGTTCGAGAAGAAAAGAATGCATAATATGTTTCATTATAGCGAATACCAGTTCTCTAAAGTTGTAAAGAATAACGAAACAATGTATATGCTTTTTAGAAATATTCAATTGAAAATTATAATTAAAGCGTTGCTAGAGGAAGATGACAGTTCTTAGGATATAGACGTTGCAGTAACATCTCAGGTAGCCTATATATCATGAATCTGGAATAATTGGAGTGAGATAAACAGCTAATATGGCCATTAGCGAGTTCTGGGTATCTCCTTCGAAAAAGCAGCCGGTAGATATAGTACGACTTTCGCGAATCGATTAATGTCCCCAATCGTACGAACGTTTAGGCAAAGGATGCTGTCGATTAAGGTCGTTTCTCATGGACACCATTATCTTGGTCACTATCTACTAGTTTGTTATCCGCTTTAGGGAAAACACTTAACCTACATTATACTGAATGGACTGGGAAGCTTTAGCTTTTCAGAAACACAGTTCAACTTGTCGTTTCCTTATTTGTCAATGTGTCATAAAATTCCGAACAATTCATTTTTGGAAAAAAGTGAGAAATTTTCTAATCCACTGAATAAAAAGGATTTTAAACTATTTGTTTGTTGTTGGATACAAGGGAAAACTTACATTATGTATAAATGAATTTAGTATTACTATGTCACAAATTGATGTATCAGTTTTTCATTTATTATTAACTTTTCAAGAATACACATCTAAAATAGGCTGAAAAGTTTTTTAACCATCTGAACAGGGATAATTACAAAATATTTGTTGATTCTTGTATTAGAAAGAAACTACATTATTTATTTATTAATGCTTTATTTATTTATTATTGGTTTAATATAATGTAATGTCAAGGTATAGATATAGAGTTTATATAGTATATAGAATTTACATAATTTGAAATACTACTCTTTAATTTGTCATGACTCTTAAAAAATAAACGTTCGAAAAGGAGTGACAAATTTCTTAACCAGATAGCTGTTTTTGACGAGTATACTCGTCAAGGATATTAAAATATTTGTGAGATATTAGGTTACTATTTCAGCATAGTACCTTTATTAATGTATCATAACTATTGGAAAATAAGCAAGTGGAAAGGGCTTTTTAAAAATATAGCTGTATACCACGACACAAATGTATGAATTCGAGCACAATAATTTGGTGTTTGCGTCCACGATTTGGATGGCAGATTTCCTGCCAAGGGTGGCATGCTGCAGAAAGTAGGTTAAGATCGAAGGGGTCGTCGTCGACTGCTTTCCTTGTCAGTGTTACGCCATTCAACGTTCAATGTGCGCATACATTTCACTGTTACGCCATAACGGACGTTATCTCGGCGCTGCTGTGGCCACAGCCTAAGGCCACTTCGTGGCATCGCTGGTGGTCACCATCGGGCGCCAGCTTGAGCCTCGCGCCAAATAAGACCGGCCTTTTTGCTCGTTTTCGGATTACACAGTTGCCCCGAGTTTTTCGCTTCGCTTCGACCGCCAAATCGCCTCGACACGCTATTCTCCTCGGCTCCATTTTTACCTCCGTTTTTTTACCGTTTTTAATATCATTTCATCGACCCTCCGCGTAACAACCGAGGCGAATTAACGATTCCCTAGATACTGCCAGACGAACAAACAACGTCGGTTATTCAATTGCGGAACGTTATTCTAACAATATCAAATAGCTTGTCTTTTGGTTAGATTCGTTTGTTTTTAATATATTTATTGTATTTGTAACGAGTACTGAACGGCTGAACGCATCCTTACTGTTAGTACTTCTAGAATTATTTGTCGAATTCTATATACATGTTGTGTTTGCAATAATTTTATTTATTTCGTCATATTTTTTACTAATGTAACTGCTCGATCACGTTTTTATGCAATCAATCGCCATTATCAATCGTAAAAATATTAACATCCCATGTATAAATATGTTATTGTTTAAGCGTCGTACAAATTTTTCATGCATTTTTCAGATTAATTCCACAACGTTACAAATCACCCATCTAAAAAACGAAAACTCAAAATGAAAGATTTTACTCCATTCAATTGATATACTTAGAGTCTGTTTATATGAACACTTATACTTACTTGTATTAATCAGGTAGTGTATTTTAGGATATTGATAATTAATGAGTTTGTTCTGATAGAGTTGTTTCTGATTCATCAATGCAATTCGTAAAAGTTCTCGTAAACTTCATAAAGTTTAGGCTTCGAAAGACATGCAAACATTAGATTATTTACTACCCCCTAAAGTATAAACTCGTAAACAAATATCCGACATGAAACATAAAAGCATGCTACTAATAAATTTTCAATGAGAGCGTTCTTTACGGTGCACAAATGGGAGCACCCTCGTAAAACAGATTTCGAACACATTCGACTTTAGTCTATTAGAGTTCACAAAATTAATTTGCGTTGAATAACGTAATATCTGCGATGTAACAATTAGAAAATTACTTCAGTGAATTGCAATAAAAATTCAAGGATGATACATACGTGTGTCAGCCACCGAAATGACTTTTGTCCAGCTAGATTGCGATTCGTAACGCAGCGTGCGCATGTGCTCAGTTGGATATTTTAACGTGCATCTGCCTGAAAGCTGTGCATACGTAACGCGAGCGTATTACAAAAATTGTCCATTGCCGCGTAACAAATCGCGACTCTCGCTTCAATCAACCGGAAAATCGTAAATAATTCGAAACGACGCATGGTTCGTTTTGCTCGTACATCAGGCGAATCGTTGAGCACCCATTGCTGCCGTTGTTGAGGGCCCATTCAGGTACTTATGAATGAACACTGTCACTCGGGGACCGCATGACCTATAAAGAGGAATCCCTGTTTAATCCAAGCGTGGTCCTGTCTGGATTCGCTTTGTGAAATCCACGGCTGCGTGCCGGTGCACGTGTTTTGAGTACGAAGCCTTCAAATGTTGATTGACTGGGGAATCTGACGGTACCGGCATGTTACATTTAATTACGTTCACGTTCTAATTTCGACTGCCATTATAATTAAATCGCAGGCGATCCCACAAAATTGCATTTTCTCTGCTCACTGCGGCGAAATAAAAATAGGCCATTTTCGAATAGGCCGTTTTCCGAATTTCGTTCTCGCTTCAATTTCGAATGTTTCACGCTGATGCTATTTCTGGTCTCCGACCTTTCTGGTTCTTATTGTTATAATTATGATCTTATTATTATAATTCTTATTATTTAATACTGCAATATTTACTTTACATTGTTATCTACGGCGTTGCAATAGCAGCAATAGTTGTATATGATGGTTATCATTAGATTGCGATTACTTTTGGACAGTTCTATGCATATTTTTCATAAGTCATACAACATGTTTGTCGATAAAAAATAGAAGTGAACATTTATTCAGTAAAAATTGCTGATTTTATGCACTTACGAGGAAAATGGGTAGATTAAATACAAAATAATATTTATGGAATTTAGAAATACTGTTGCATTATTTTCAAGTGATTAAGTGTATTCAATGACTCCTGTACTTTGTAATTAGTGCTGACAGTTTTTAATTTGCATAAAAATCCGCAATATAGTAATGAGTAATCTCGTGAAATTTTTAAATTTAACCTAATAGAGAACATTACTATTAAAATTAAAGAATACGTATATGTATGTTTAAAAATAGTGTATTTTATAACTCAATCTATTTTTAAGCAGAATGTATAATATCATAATATTGTATTATATATTTCGTAGCTCTTATTATTAACGATTCATTTTACCGTT
>CM052153.1:12932671-12978947 GCA_028455555.1 Augochlorella aurata
GATAATATACTATTTAAAACAGAGCGAAAGATAAATTATTTTTAAACAAAAGGAAACAATAATGCGGACATTGCTTAGAAGTAAACTACGGAGTTTTATGCAAATTCTCGAATTAAGGAAAAGTTTGAGATTGATGATTGTAAAAATAAATTAAAAATGTTCTTGAACCTTGTTACTAAATAATATAAAATTTAGGAAACTTTTCTGATTTTGAGAAAAATGAAGTTGATAGATGTAGTTTATAATAACATATTTATTTGCAACAAACATTTATTAAATAGTACAAAAGTCTATGCCATAAATGTACAAAGATTCAATGAGATTGAACTCGAATAATTATTATTGCAATGCACTTTAAACGAATGTATTAAATTTTCAGTTTTCTACAAACGTTTATTGTAATCTTAAGAGAACTCGTTTTCCACAAACCCTTCTTACGCAACATTGATTTTCTGTCTCTCATAGTCCGAGGGGGAATGTTCTATCTCGAAAGAATATCTTTTTGATTTTATACATTAAACGAATAAGGTCTATTCACGAGGATGATGGATATCCTTGAAAGTGGGGTACATTACGTTTCTCCACTTTCCTGGAAATCAGCTCGATCGAAGGCTTCCTTGATATCGCAAAAAAGTTCTCCGTGGAGATGGAAACATCCGATTTCCCCAGTAAAATCGTCCAGCCATTCTCGCGAGCAGCGTCGAATCTCCGTTTAATCAACGCCTTTTAGGCGGTCCATAGATAAGATTCGTAATTAGTTATAGACTTTGCTTTGAAGCCTCGCCGATCCAGCTCCCCTTCCAATCCCTGTCGAGGCTTTAACCCGGCCGCGTTTGTACGTAATTCGATTTTCCGGCTAGTGTACGACCTGTCTGTCGTTGAAAGCTGCGACGGCTAACTCGAGGACTACAATATGTCGATCTTGTTTGAATAATTTAGAATGAAGTGTGATTCAACGGTAAAAAAATATCCGATAATCTCTCGTACAAAGCGAAAAAGTGTAGAACAAAGACCTTTTTTCTATCTTATTAAATCGTTGGAGCGGTTCACTGTAAAAACCGTTATTGGATGCCAAACGTTGATCGACTCTAACAGCTCCATTATCTTCCTTTCTCTTGCCGGTGTACGTGACATTTTCTCACATACTTCGTCGGCTAAATAAACAAGGCTAACATTCTGCGAAACTGGGGTGCACGGAACTCAACCTTCAAACGCGTACGTTGAATTTTAGACGACGTTCCTGAGCGATTAGTTGCTAGACTGCGAATTTTATGCATTAATGGCAAAACGAAGTAATCAAAATGTAAAAACGTAAGAAGAATGCAGTAATATTGTTACACTTGTTTACGATTTTATCTTATTTCAATTCTGTCTTTTTACAATCGTCCTAGAGAATTTCTTATTTTACATAACGATCTGTAGTCTATTTAATTTTCTTACGAAGTTCTTAGAAGTTCCTAAAATATTCTTTTACAAAAGTTGCATAATGTTTAACACGTTAAGTGCGACTTCAGTCTATAGGGACTGAAAATAAATTTTCTGTTCAGCTGGCGTACTTGCGATCAGTTAGAAAAAGGCCATGCAAGTGTAAAGATTTGTTTGAGTAGAGAGAATTTTAACAATAAAATTTGTTAATTTGCTTTAAGAAGAGAATATTTTTCTATTAAAATTACATTTATTTTTTAACCCTGATATTCAGTCCTATACAAAATTAATAATATTCGTCAAATACTTTGAAGGTGTAAACTATGGGCACTATTTAACAAAATAGAGATAGAAAAAGATGAAGACAGATCAAAGTAAAATAAAAGATTACAAAATTTTTTTATACAAGTACAAAAATCAAAAAGTGTATATACTTTCATAAAATCGTGCAAAGTTTAAATAAATTCGATCTTGTCCATCTCACGAAACAGTACATATTGGTGGCGTTTAGGATTCGATAGTTCCAGTATGGAACTCCCCTAAAGCCTGCCACAGTGCACTTATTAAAATGCTGCGCGCTAAATTAGTCCACTTCATAATTTGCAACGAAAGCGCCCTCGAAATGGCAGCAATAGTAAAATAAAAGTTACGAGTGGACCGTTTTATCAGGCACAGTAGTTCCAGAATTAACGACGTTATTATTGCAATTACGATTTCACGTGATTTAGGAAGGGCGACATTTATTTTCGTCGGGACCTGAAACACCTTGGCTGACTATTCGCAAAGGTTGGCGCAGCAGGGCGACTGTTTGCAGTCCGATTTGGATTTTTTCAATTTACAGAATATTCGGACGTATCTCGCGGCGGTGAGCGCGAAATTCAGCGTGGACCTTCGTTAATTAGGGAAGAATTGGATGGCTAAACACGCGGCATGTGTTTGAGGACTTCGGAACAGGAAACGAGCGGAGCGTATTTTTGTTTAAAGGGCTCGGGGAGAGAGCGGGCTGCGCCGCAGCTGCTGGACGAGAAATTTGGGTTATAATTTGCAAGTGATTCGACGGTGAATTTCACCGGTTCTCTCTCTTAACCGCAGTCTTCGTTTCCCCGCTTTTGTGAAACGCAATTCCGTTTATACGCGACGGACCCGCTTTGACAAGCTGCTGATATGAGAACAGAAAGCGTGAAACTTTTTTAACAATAGTCCGCCGTCCTTCAACGACGCGGACAGAAATTTTCTAGTACGATATACAATAACGTTATGCGGCGATCCTGCAGCCCGAAATTATTGTACGATTGCGTTTTATGTGGCACAGACGGATGCGATGCTTTTTTTCGCCACGGTTTCCCAGGGAAACTTTTCAGTCCTCGGCGTTCTTTTTCCCGCTGCGTTCACGGATCCAACGAATCGAAGCCTTTCCCGCGTCCTTTTTTTTAATTTTCCAAGCCTGCAAGTGAAAAACTTTGATGAAATTCGAAATTTTAGCGATGCCATAGCCGATGAGGACAGCCGTGCGCCCGCTCTTCGCGACGCTAAATTTTTTAAAGCGGCCTTCGCGATTTCTCCGAAACGATTAGTATCGATCCGAAAGTTTTACGGAATCTGCATGAAGGGCTCTGCAAAACGTACCTTTTCATTTACGTGTTTGTGAGTTCAGGAGAAAGAGAAGCACATCATTGACATAATTTTTAATACAGAATTATACAATTTAATGTATAGTGTCTTTCGAATTTTAATATGAATTAAACTGTGATATTATAAGCATTGTTTTACGTATTTATGGCAAAAATGTGTAGCTGAAATATAAAATTGTGAAGATATATGAAGAATTTAATAACATTGTTACACTGTTTTCAACTTATCAAAATTATTAAAAGAAACAGTTTACTTTTATTAACAAGATTGGCATACAAATTCCTCTTAAAAAACAAAACTCCGCTTGAATATGAATTCTGCAATCTGCGACTCAAAGTCGAATACATACATCCAAAGTTAAAAGATTAAAGAAGAACAAAAAATTGATTGTCTTGTTTAAATGAAAAGTGTTTAATTTGCATTTTGTATTTTAACATCTACCTTTTATAATTCTCTTGCTATAGAAGGACCATGAAGTTCAGTTAATCGTAGCATCTCGTAAAACAAAGGAGTTTGGCAAACAATATTATTTATCAAAATTATAAATAATTAATATAATTATAATTACTTAATTATTTCATATCGATATTGGCATAAAAAGTGCAAGATATTAAAAAAGTATAAAGCTTTAAAACCAAGATCAAAAGTCTTTATCTCTTTCATTAATTCATTTTGTGTCGCAGACAATGCATTCAATATTATTAATCATATTACAATTGCGTGGGTTAAAATGAAAACAGATTTATGTTCTTCTGAAACATGAGTTTAAGTATGATTGAAAGCATCGATCTACGAGCGAGCAAAAAACGAAATACACATATACAAAGAATGAAATATCCATGCTATACATGTATATATAAATCTATAGCGGCGCGCAAATTTTATATGCATGAGTGGCTAATACAGATGAATATGTATATCGTTTAAAAAAAGTCACTAGGTCAATGAAACCTCAAGGAGTTTAGTATTTTCGAATGAAAAATATCGGATGAGTGCGAAAGTTTCGATGGGTTCTCAATAGCTGCGTGATCTACATTGTTCCGTGAAAACAATAGTCGATCTTATTCGAGTATTATCTACTCTTGGCAGAGTAGCACAGCCAGTTGTTATTCAAAACAGAAATTGGCACGCTCCGGTGGATCATTTTGCCTTAAACTATAATCGAACATTGAAAAGCGAACATTGCACAGAGAAAACTGTATTACGAACACAGTAAAAAGTGTTTCGAATGCTGCTTCGAAAATGTGTTCCATCGACTCTGGCTTTTGACTTGTTTGTTAGCAAATTTAAGCCGAAGCTAATTTCGAAGATTAATCGATTTCTCTGGCTATCTGTCTATTGTTACTGACGCCATTGTTCACAATTTAATACGATGTTTGCACTGCCAATGCAACAATTGATGGGCCCGTTGCTATCTGGAGTTACCTACACACCTTTGAATAATTTGAGTGATTTAGTAAAAAGCAAAAGTACTGTTTAAATGTTGTGATCGATTAATTCGTGTTAATAAATTTTGACACTGGATACGAAACTCATAACCTTTTTAATCTTCAAACAAGTATAATCTAAATATTGGACCTGTCTCCTTTTTGTGTCAAAGTTTCTGTGTCACGCATTGAAAGAGTCAAGAAGGAAATATAATTATCTAGAAACAATAATGTTCTATTAATACAGTGAAATACGTGTTGATAGTGCAAAATAATCCGCGAATAATTCATCTAAATTTTATCTCTCTACAATATTTTCGTATAACAATCTCTGTTGCGAAACTACCATGCTTATTTCTTACACTGCCTAACTCCTTTTAACACCAACTATAATATCACATTTTGTTAACAAAGTACTACGTATAACAAAATAAGTATTTTTTTATTTTCCCATGGATTTACAATCTGCCGCAAAGCAATAAGTAAATTGAATATCTGGTCATAAGGAATTAACATGTTGGTGTTCGTCCGGTGATTCGCACCAATAATATTATTTGCACTACTTGGTGTATCTGCAATGTGTTGTGGCTATTTAAGTGAATCTATTGAAGTCCAGTGGTTTGTGACGTTTTAGTCTTCTCTTGTCTGTTGTTCCATGTAGTAGATTTGTCGCCAGTTGATTTGGATGACAGCTGAGTCTCTTTGTGTATTTGCAGCCGAAATGAGCTATTTCGGATTTCACTGTTCGAATTTCCAAATCCTCTCTTATGAATTCATTCGTGACGAACCATGGCGCATCTACTATTAATCTTAAAACTTTCGACTGAAATCTTTCTAGTATTTCTATGTTGGAATTAGAAGCTGAACCCCACAATTATATTCCGTATGTCCAGATTGATTTAAGTATGCATTTATAGAGTAATAGTTTATTTTCTACCGACAGCTTTGACTTTCGGTGCATAAGCCAATGCATTTTTTGTAATTTGTAACCCAGTTGTTTGCGCTTGCTCCATATATAAGTTCTCCATGTCATTCTTCGATCCAAATGCATACCTAGGTATTTTACCGATTCAGATTGTGGTATTTCTGTGTTATATAGCTTGACCGGTGGGCATGTATCTTGTCGTAGTATGAACGTGGACTGATTTCAGTTCATTGGCTTTTATTCTCCATTTGTAGAGCCACTTTTGGGTTTTATTTAAATGTGCTTGGAGGTGTTGGATGCTATTGTTGGGTTTGCATGTGATGACGTTATTACTGTGCCATCAGCGAAGGTTGCCGTGTGTGTATGTTTATGTATTGGTAAGTCAGAGGTGTGAAGTAAATAGAGTACCAGCCCTACTACCTTGCGGCACGCCTGCCTTTATTTCGTATAGGTCAGTGTATGCATCTTGATATGTGACGAGGAAATGTCTTTTGTTCAGATAAGACTGTATTATAAGAAATATGCTGTGTGGTAGTTGTTTTTTAACCCTTTGCACTCGATGCCATTTTAACTCAAAATCCGAAATAGTTCTTCTGACCTATAGTATTTCTTTTTTATATAACTTATTGCATTTTAAGCATAATTGATTTTTGTGAACGAATTGGGTAATGCAAAAATTATATTGAAACGTGATATAACAATTTTTAGTGGCGTCTCAGAGGCGTCGCTCGAGTGCAAAGGGTTAATTTTGAATAACAGGCTCTTGTGCCATACTTTGTCGAATGCCTGGGATATGTCTAAGAACACTGCACAGCAAAATCTTTTTTCTTTTAGGCCCTTATTGACTTTCCTTACTAGTGTATGAACTTGTTCGATGGTCGATGACGTTCACCAAATTGATCTTCCGGTATTATTTTCCTTTCTGATAGTATAGGTTTTATTCTTTTTAAAATTAGTTTTTCTAAGATTTTCTGCTTTTTGTAGAAGAATTATTTGCGAAACCTTCCATTGCGCTGGGAAGTAATTAAGTCTGATCACAGCATTGTAAAGTATAGTGAGTATTCCCACTATTTTATTTGGCAGCTTCCTTAGAGTTTTACCTGTTATTAAATCATAGCCTGGCGATTTCCTTGGACTGATTTTATCTATTATGTTTTTAACTTCTTTTACGGAAAAGCATTTTAGAGAAGATTCTCGATTTACGGGTTCTTGTAGTAATGCGTGTATTTCCTTTTCCTTTTCCTGTGAGATTTGTCCGGGGAAGAGTTCAAATATTTTTCTTAGGTGTTCAGCGAAAATTCGGACTTTTTCCTCGTTGCTTCTTGCCCATTGATTGTTTGCTGTTAAGATTGTAATTGATTTTATAGGCTGTTTAATTGATCTTGTTGCTTTGGTGTTTTTTTTTTTTTTGGTGTTAGGCTCGTCAAGTAATCTTGTATAGCTACATTTTTTTCTTTATGAATTAGGTCTTTTATCTCCTTAATAATTTTATTTAACTTGGCTTTATTTTTTGGGGAGCGTGTTCGTTGCCAGGTTTTCCTTAACTTTCGTTTGTCTGTGATTTTGTCTCTTATGATTCGTGAGCTATTTATCACTTTTATTTTATTGGTGACTGTAGATGTACTGTCCCAGGCGGCGGATTGTATTTCGTTCGTAAGGTATGTTATAGCCGTTTCAAGATCTTCTTCTTTCTTTAGTGTAATGTTCCCGTTAACTCGTTCCGTTAGTATGTTTTTAAATAATGTCCAGTTGGTCTTTGCATTATGTAAGGATGGTGATTTCTTTTTTTTGTATGATTCTAGTGCTTAGTGTAACGCTAAGCGGTGAGATCGAGGGATGACTCTATACTTAAATTGTGTTCCGCAATATGTTTAATAACACAGAAGTCAATGACATCTGGAGGTTTCCTTCTGTCTATTGGCCAGTAGGTGGGTTCTCCGGTAGATAGTGGATATAAGTTATTTTCAAGCATACTTTCGTAAAGTTGTTTGCCTTTCGGAGTGGGGGTACGCAATCTGGAACCCCACCAGGGATGTTTCGCGTTGTAGTCTCCACCAGCTATGAATCTTTCTCCTAATGTTTTAAAGAAAGCTGTATATTCTTCTTGTTTAATAGTGTGCTTTGGAGGGCAGTATATGGCTGAGAATGTTTGGGCCTTTACAATCTCTCACCGTTACACTTGTTGCTTGCAGATCTTTTGTGTTATATTTTGCGTTTTCATAGTGATCTATTGTACTTTTGATAATGACCGCAGCCCCAATTGACAAATAGAAACAAGCTTTCGTGCTGACATACCTTTAAGATGTACGACAGTTGAGACAGAAATAAGTATAATAAACATTGCAAGCAGACTACGGATCTTAATGCAAATTGTCATTTTCATTAATCACTTCCTAAATATTTCATAAATGAACAAATTTCTTACATCATCTAGAAAGTTCTTTACGGTACATTAATAGAACAATAAAATAAATAATTGTCATCACTGTGCACGTTTTCTTGAAGTTTACAAACTGTCATATGCCATAAATGCATAAAGATCGGGAATGCGATTATAACTTTTCAATTCTTATTACATAAAGTAACTATTGTCATAATGTGCCCGAATCCGGCGCTTAAAAAAAGCTTATTCGATCGATCGATCAAAAATCTTGATCGATCGAACTTCTTTCAGCGAAGATGATTTTTTAAATATTCTACAAATTGATAGAATAAGCTCATTTATAGCGATGCCCATCAAAACTGCCGCACGCGGCCAATATAATGTATAATAGCCTGGAATCTCTCGACAACGTCCATCAAAGTGTAACGTGTAAAAAGCGAGACAAGGCAGAATTGCATTCCGCGGTACGCTCCATGAATAGCAAAGGCGGAGGTGTCGACAGCGAAGAAAAAACAGACGCTTCCTTACTCGCGTCTTTCGGGTACTCAATACGCAGCCAATACACTTGGCCACGCAAATAGGAACACTGAATACGTCTCTCTCAGATTTTAGATACATGAAGAATGCTATTCAACCCTTAACGCATTTTCTGCCGAATATCAAACTTTTCGCAAAACCTGACAGAATTCGCACAATACGGTAGAATTTGTGGGTGCTCGATTCCAATTCGATTCTGTAGAAAATCGATACTGTTGCATAAAAGAGTGATCTCTTGAATCACTTTGTTATGAAGTCACTAATGATCTCCTCTAGTGAAAGGACAATTGAACATTAAATTTCGCACCGATTCTTTGATTAATATCGCTAGTAATATCGCTAGTAGAACCTCGATTATTTGGATCTCCGATATCTGTACTATTTATTATCCGAACAGGTCGTATTTGTAAATAAATCGATCTAATACGATCTGCATAAAACAATATTTATTGCACAAATCGACAAAAATTTAATCGAACAGTTCAACCGAATCTATTATACATCTAATCGTTCATACTAATATAGGGATTATTTTAAAAGGGTTTAGTAAATCCCACGAGACTCCGTGGTAATATGGTAAAGGAAACGGCACACGTCTTTAAATACCAATGACAGTATAGTTCATTATCAACGACTCCCCACGGCTTACAACAGAGTTACTAACAATAGCGACACGGTAGCAACAACGACAACGACTCCAACAACAACAACGACTTCAACAACGACTACGTCTACGACTTCAACAATGGTAACAACAACGGCAACAACTACGACAACGCACGGTTCTCCTTCGACTTCCAAAATCTTTCTCCTCCCGCGTTCCAAATCATACTCTCTTCAACTTCCAAATCTTACTGCCCCCCGTTCCGCCCTTACCAGCCTTTTTATATATTATCCTGACTCTCTCTCTCTCTCTCTCTCTCTCTCTCTCTCTCTCTCTCTCTCGCAGTCATTTTCTTTCACTCTGTCTCTCTACCTTTCGGTCACGCAGGACTTCGAGAAACCTAAACAGTAAGAAACTCAGGTCACCCGAAGCTGGCTAAACATTCTGTCACCATCTGTCCCATTAGTTTAGCATTTTACGACATTCACTTTCGACCATTCTACCTTTCATACTCGGAAAAGAAAAACCCTACACTAATGAAACTGAAACTAAAAAGTTGAAAGTCATCATGACAAATGGTATTTTAATAATCCTATGGAAAGTTGAAACTGTTTGAATCATAATACAAACACGAATGTCTAAACCTGGTCAAAAATTAGTGTCACACATGTGCACATGTGGATTAAATCTATAATAAATAATATAATATATAAACAGAAAATGTTTATATAAAATGCTTTTGAATAGATAAACTGGACGGATCAATCAGATTTGGTTCTAGCTAAGGATTATTAGCCAGTAAACACAAAGTGTCAAAAGAAATTATTTTCCAGATTCTACAAGCACAGTACGCGGTAAAATATAATTAAATTCTATATTGCTTTTACTTTAACATCAGCATATTGAAATAATTAATGTGGGTGTATAAATTTCTCTCGAATTCCAATATTCGTGAATTATTCCATTTTATGAATGGAATTTCGACTTGCATATTAATCCACAGTGTTGTAACAATGCAGGCCAGTTCTCTCATATACCTTGCGAACAGTGTAAATAAGCAAGTTAATTTCGACTGATATTTCTCAGCAACTATTGAGAATAAGGGGAACGTTGAACTGTTCAGAGGACTTTATACGAGCATGTACTCTGATATCTTAATGCCTATCTCAGCCTCTATTATCCAAATATTTCGTCACACGAGCGCAGAAATTAAAATTTAATTAAGCAATTAAAATTCTAAAATTAATTGTTATTTGGATACGTCGTATGGTGTATCGTTGTAAATTAAAAAGTTCACTCTATTGATTTATCCAACTGGCTTTTGCTTTAATAGCTCCGCGATATCCACTCAACACGAGTGATTTTATTGAATGCTATCAAAATGGGACATAAAATCACAATAATTGCTTCCGACATTGATTACAGCATTTCGATTGGTTCTTGTCGAAATAAAATTTGACGAAGAAGCATCTGACAATGCTTTTAAAGATTTGATGCACCAAAAATGGTTGGTACAATTACGATAATGAAGTAAATACGCTTACTTTTTATTAAAAATACTGTGCGAATGCAAATGCTTTTTATATACATAAATTAAACGTATTTTAATCAGATTCCATTGTTTTCCGATACGATTGAAGTTATTTTTATCCTTTTCATTCATCTTACGACACCTCAATATCATTTTTCTTTGCAGATTAAATTTGCACTTTATATAATAAAATAAATGTTGTAAACAAAGTGTTATTATTTTATAAAACTTGCGTTCTTGAAATAATAAACTAAAATCCGTTAAAAAGTTCCGCAACAACGTTCGCAAAATCAGTTCGACCTTCATCGCATGTATATATAAAATAGAAGTGAACGTATTTCTCTGTTCACTTTCAACATCATCGGTCTATCAACGCGGCGAATCTTTCAACAAACGAGTTAATTAAAGTTTTCGACTACTTTCTTAGCAGAGATAGCCACCGAAGCTGCGAACAAATTCGAACACCGGTAATCTAGTAACAGGCGAATTAGTTCGAAGCGATACGTGTAGAACTAAGCGGTGGCGAATCAGTTAAGAGATAAATGTAATATTTCATTTGGCCATCGCGGCGCGCGTAGTCGTCTCCGAGAACGAGGATCGCCTCGTTTAAATTTCTTCTAAATCGCGAAGCAGCTCCTCGAGACGAGGGAAACTTAGTTTCCAAGTATAAATCGTCTTGATGCTCGCAGTTTTTGCCGACAGACGGACGATTGAAAAGACGCCGGGTGCGCAACTTTCCATCCAGACGTTTTTTCAGTTTGACAAGCCGGCTGTTTAAATTCGGGTTAAGTTGCGGATAAGCATCGGCCCGTCGGCGAAACTTCGTTTTAATTATGCACTATTTTAATAAAGTTCCCTTTTATCGGGGTAGCGGTGGAGGGGAAGAAGCGAAAAGTTCGTTGTCGGCGGGCCGAGTTTTTATCAAAGCGTCTTCGCTCGGCGGAACTCTTGAATCCGGCCGAGTCTTTTTCGGTGCTGATGCCTCGCCATCTTCTCCATCAATTCTCTCGCGAAAACTCGCATTTCATTCCGCTTTGCGTTTTTTTCCTGGTCTTAATGGCGCAAGACGATGAGCCATCCTCTTCGCCGACGCACAGTGTTTCCAAACCTGAAATCGTAGCTGAAACCTCGGAATGTTCTTCAATTTACTGGGAAATCAGTATCCCGGCGTTTTGGGATCACCGATTACTAGACTGCGAATTTTTGTGCACAATAAAAGTTGTCTGCATCAACTGCAACAAATAGAAATGAAATATAATGGATTGACATTTTAGAATCCTTTTAATCTTTTTCTACTATTTGAATTTGCTTTTATCCAACTGTATTAAATGTTTATAACGTTATATCTTTTTATATTTCGTTTAAAGCGTTCTTTATTACCTATCTCATGGATAAATGTTTGTCATCTGAGAAATCTTTCTGATACGAATAAAAAATTCTTTGTGGTAACAAGCAGACGAAAAAGTTCATTCGTGCTTGTTCATAAGTATATGATATATGTATGTTCGTAAAGTTTATAAGAACAGGTTTATAACGTGGATGTTTTTTTGTAGGGTGCATATTAATTATCGAACTGCGGTCTGTTACGTGAGTGCACATCTGTATGAGTTGTAAATACAGGAATTAAATAAAAATTTCGCCACTGTGCTGCAGGTTGCAACAGGTGGAAAATTCAACAATAGTCTCGTCAATCATTAATAAATCTATTGTACCGCTAACGATAAATTTCAATGCATCGTGTGCATCTAGAATCCATTTACATGCATAAAGCTTTTGTGGTTTGAAAAAAGAAACATTTACATTTGCTCAATTTTGATCTGTCCCTTTCTTTCAAATTGTCTTGTCTAATTTGTTTTGAGAATTTTATAAATACTGCAATACAATGAAGTGTTAAACATAATATTACAATATGGAATAACATTTCGAGCTATAATGGTCGTAGCGATTCCATTGAAATGATTTAGACTAGTTCCCATCGTAATAGCCTATCATAACGTTAATATGTTCATTAATTTTCTGATACGTGTCAATTTTTAATGCCGATATCTCGCATAATGTATTGCCGTCCTCTAACATCAGCATAATAATTAGATTTGTGTAATTAATAATTTAATTACGCTTCACAATGGCAACAATTATGCCGCGAATATCGAAACGTATTGATTTTACAATAATTGTATACCTTGCAAAGATTTCTAAAAGTGGAGGGAATAATTGTACACGTTACTGACCTGATCAGGCTACGGATCTTTACGCGAAATAAAAATCGTAAGCGATCGTAAGCGATAGAAGTCAGATAAAAATATATTTCTTCTTTCGATAATTTTAATACATCGAGAATAATCTAATAATATTGTGAAATCGTTTTAATCACTTTATAATTTTGTTTTATGGTTTACGGTTTTGACAAAAATGCATAAAATTCGCTATGCAGTTGTAGCTTTCCTTAAAATTTTACTATTCAGAATAATTAACAATTTGTTTTGCACTGAAATATCCCGCCTCAAGGAATATAACAAAACTGCTGACAATTCTGGCATTTTCATCTCTATCAATTACTAGGTTATTTTGACCCAGTGTATTTAAGTCGTCATCTAATTACTTAATTTTCGGCACTTAAATTAAACAAATAGGAATTGCAGAAAGACTAATTAAGGTAGATTGTGGACCAGAAGTATATATTATACAAAAACATGCTTTCAAAAATTAATGTATACAACTGAGAACGGACACAAAAATCGTCGACTGTATTTTGAAAATGGTCCATTGTGCGAGAGTTGAAAATATAGGTTATATCGTTTTATATTTTATACGAAGTGTCTTTAAACACATTGACCTATCAATGAGTGACGAAATTATTTGCTGAGATTTGAAAAATAATTTTTAAGTTGATTAGGATCCCGAGAACTATGAGAATAACGAGAAAGTAGTTCATGTTAGAAATGCTTAAATGTTACACATTTTTTGAAATTGCTGACGCGACAGAGTCACAGTGTTAATACTTTAGCAGTAAATATATTTAAGTTACTGAACAACGTGACCGAATAAAACGCCCTAAACGAGTTTGTAAAACTCCTCGTTACTATCCTGAGGTTCTTTCATCGAAACTGTATTCATAAACGCGATACTACGGAGTGTAATTACGTAGTTGCTAGCCGTAGAACGACGGAAGAGTACTCGCAGATCGATCGCAGAATTGAAGTTCCGAAGAACAAGCGTTCGGGGCCTTTTACCAGCGGCCACAATTCGATATTCAACTTTCCGCTCGAATTCCGACGAAACTCTTACGCGAGGGTTAATTTTCAATCGATCGGGATGCGAGACGGAATGAAACGGTTCGATCGAACGGGGAATTTCAATATCCTGACGGCATAAATTTCTCTGTGAAACGTCAAGCTTCCACCCTGTGACGGCGCTGAAACTTTTCGGTAGTTTTCGCCGATAAACCAAATGCCACATCGATAAATCGGCGAAGGAATAAAATTCGTTTGAAATCTCCCGTTGAACGCTTTTGTCGAAAGCGAAACGACGCGACGACACTATTTTGCCGAAATTTCGAGCGGAAACGAGAATGGTCCACGCAAAGGAGGCGACAGACATTTTCGGAAAACCCATTTTCACGGTCGTTTATTGCTCGTTCGGTAGCTTTTTGTTTTTCCGAGGAAAGAGGAGCCAATTACCACGTCCTGCTGACGGACTACAGGAGATCTTTTTGTAGAACATTTGTAGAACATTTTGTAGAACATTTTGCAATTTCATTGACATTTATTTAACATGATTTATTGAATTTTATGTTCCACTAGAAGCAAATAATATCATAATAAGTGGTTCAAAAGTTCACAACAGGGATGACTGCTGTAATAAAATTTCATATTTGCATTTCTTCTCTTTAAAAATATGACAGAGATGATTTGAGCTTTCGAGGTTATGTTCGCCTATCCTCTGATACGCGGCACAGTAACTAACCCATGAAACGAAAAATAAGTTCAGTTACTGTGTACAGTAAATAAATTACGGAAATCGAAACTAAAAACAAAGTTTCAAATAAATAATCACGGTTTTGTTGTTTTGTAATCTTAATACGTTTTATCAATGCAATTAACATTGTGGTATCGTACCTAGAACAATTTATTCGACTTTTCTTAAGCTTTTCCATAAGTTTTATAGAAAATTTCGCGAATTTAGTATCAAAAATTTAAAATAATTTTGTTGTATTTTAAGAACTTCCATCTTTTACATGTTTTATTTTAACAAATAAATAATTAATAGAATCTAAATAGAAACATTCGATGTGTCTTATTCACTGAATATAAAGTTAATTATGCTTAAAAATAAACTAAAAGCACAGTGCAATTGGCTATCCTATAGTAATTCCACTACCCTATCGTCTACAGAAGGCTGCTGCTCGCCCCTGAGCTTCTCTTTAATTTAATACCAAGCGATTTCGGATTCAGTTAACCACAAAATGATGCTTGAAAATTATTCCGTCATTTACGGAACTGTTTCAAGCTCGTCGCTCGTAGGCTCCGTGCTGAATCGCTTTAATTGAACGCGATTTGTAACGTTCCAACTTCGATGGACCGCGTAGATCAATTAAAAATCGAGGTTGTCAATGCGTTTTATCACCGTTTCCTCAGTAATTGTTTCACGGGTGAACGTGATTTAACATTGTTAAGCCAATTAACGTTATTGTTCCAACAGGTTTTTAATATTCGATTGTAGGCGCGAACCGGTGTGTATATGTTATCTGTCAGTTTCGTTTAATTTGACACGATAACGTCAGCGTAAAGCTGTCGGCCTCGATTATTCATATTATGCTACCTTTTCTGATACATTCAACACAAGAAGTTTAAACGTTTATTCGCTATCATTCGATTTGCTCATTACTTTGCAAGTCATTTAATTCTGCAGTCGTAAATACTGGTATTTCAGTTTATACAGTGTGCTTCGAATGTAGAACATTTCTAGAAATCTGTTAGTTATTTTCTCATAAGTTGTATTTGGGAGTGCTTATCATAATGTAATTCAAATTAAAAAGATGTGCTTTCCATACGAACTAGAAATTTATGAATATCTTTAATTTTATATTCATAAAACCGTAAGGAGTGAAGCTAGAGTAATGATACAGTAAACAACATAAGTATCGATTCATTTTCGTATAATATAGTTACTCATAAATTAGTTATATTTTATACTCTTATTTTGTACAATTTTCTGCAAAATAGTTTTGTTATCGTTCGTTTAATCAATTATGGTTGTAGTTTTTTTTACTGAAAAATACATTAAGATTTTAATGGCCGATTCTGTCCTAATAAACTGTCGAAGCTTATTTTTCTTGTATAACAAGTGTCTTTTACAACCTGTGAAATTTGTTTATACATCTGTTTACAGTTCCTCCATAATTTTGTAATATATAATGTTCTTCCAGCTCTAAGAATAGATCAGTGTGTCAAAATCCACGTGAAACGATGAATATCACATCACACGAAAAATTGGAATGTTTCAAGCTTAAGATAAATTTTCAAAGTTAACAAATGTTTATACCACAGTCTCTATATTTTTCCTTTATTCCGCAACATCTCCACTTTAACGTAAAAACGAAAATCATTTTTTTTCTCATTGCTATCAAAAGTTCTATAATTTCGACATAGTTTCGTTGCTTTGCCTCACTGCTTGACGTCAGTGTCAAAACATACGAACGAGTTTATCGCGGCGGAAAGCTTTCAGACCCAGGATACAACGGTCCCGGTGTCCTAACGCGGTGTTTTAAATAAATTGTCGGCCATCCGAGCCGCGGATCGAAAGCAAATCTTCCACTTCCAGCTGAAATATACACCGTCTTCCAATCTAGCGGCAGTGACTTATCAAAGCGCGGCCGGGATATGTGCCGCGGTAGCGTTTTCCACGGTAGAGCGGAAACGGGAATACAAAAGAACCGAGACCGTAGGGTAAGGGAGAAAAATACGTTCCACTGTCGGACAAGTTGCGAGCATTCTTTATCAAGATCCCTTAGATACGGAAAGTATACTATTTTTATTATCCCCGATAGATATCTTTTGCCGATGGCTGCGAGCATAACTTACCCCTTGTCCCTTTCACAGTTCGTAGTACAAGTCCGGCGACTTGTATCAAAATATATAGTGTCCCGTTTATGGCCGTCTCCGGCCATTTTCTTCTCGGCGAAGGAAGGATACGACCTCGAGCCACCCCCGCGCCAAACCCTCGTTCGCGCTGCTACTCTTTGAGCCGAGGAAATCATCTTTCTTAGGCCGATCGGAATACGTCTGAAAGACTGAATAAAGAACTGATCTGTACCGGAATAAGAAATAGTTTCGCGTTTGTGTGGAAACTGCTGCGAGATTCGATGGAACGTTCAAATATACCGTGTACCACCTACGAACAAACATATCAATGCCTTTCTTGTTGTTGATTGTATCAGAAATTGACAGGATTCCCGTCGTATGATGAACATGTATTTAATATTGTTTTGAATGAATTGTCTTTCGCGTCTCTTCTGATTAAGTTATTTATGTATATCTGATAATAAAAGTTATGCGTTGCGTTATTAGTGGTAATGTTATCTTTTTACAGCTAATTTGCAAAATCCTTATTGATCCCAATTTTAAAATCAATGGATTTACACTGATTAGCTTCTGAGTCGTTCATATGATACAAAGAAACTATAAAAGATATTAACACGGTGACAGAGAACAATAAACATATAATGAAGACAAAAGAGTGAAACAATATGCAGTTAACGAGACAACAAGACGACAAACTTTATATTATGTACCATTCATTATTATATTCACTAACATGCGTATGATTACATACTTCAGTTAACATAAATATTTCAATCAAAATTTGTTTGATTTCAGAATAATAATATACATAGAACTGTTTCTTCATGGTCAATATTTTTTCTAATCTCATGTTGTAAAAATCGTAGAAGCTGTAATTAATATTGGCACAATTTGCCAGATTTTATCCATACGAGTGTTATTATTGTCAGAAAACAATTTTCATTATCGACCTAAATAATAAATCTGTAATGAATAAGAATTTGTAAATTGTGAGTCTTATGCATTCATAGAAAGAACAACTTGCTCGAAACAATAAAAATAGAATCACTTAACACGTTGAGCGCCATGTCCGCCATTGGTGGCGGATACTAGACTTTCCGTTTAGGCCGCGTCCACCACCGGTGGCGGACAGCGTGTAAGAAACACTGGCCCTACAATACCAGCGCTTCTAAGCGGCGCGCGTGGCCTGAACGGGATTGCCTTAGAAATACGCGTGGCACTCAACGTGTTAAACTAAAACACTCATGTATTATTTAAAAATTTTTTTAATTATTAGAAATAGACATAAATCTCAATGCAGCTCCTGTGTATTGCAATTCATGCAGACGATTTCTAATGCCTATAAAAATCTGTTATCTATTGTTCTATTTATTATTAACTACATGCTTCTTAAATTAGCTAGAACAACTAAGGTACCTCAACATCTTTCGTTCACTGGAGTTGGCCAAAAAGTAATGTGATTAATGATTAAGGATCATAACTGATTAGTTATTAGAACTAATTTAAAATAATTTGGCGAATAGTAACCTAATTAACGATTAACGATTATAACTCGTTAGTTATTATAAATGACCATAGGTCAGTCATAATATCTAACGAGTTGTAATCCTAAATCATTAATTAGATTATTTTGTGCTAAATTATTTAAAATTAATCGTAATAACTAACGAGTTACGACCGTTAATCATTAATCAGATTATTTTCTCCCAGCTCTATCACTAAAATTATGTGCATCAAGAAAATGAATATTACTTCGTGTCACGTAAACAAAAAAGATTCGAGGAAGCAAAGCTCGACCGGATTATTATCCAGCCTCGGGGTATCAATGACATAGATTTCATTCAGCCGATGCTGCAATATTAAAGAACGGTAGCCATGAATTCGTAACACCATTCGCAGTGTGTTACCAGCAATGCACCGATGCTACGTTGGCGTATATTATAGAAATCTGTAACAATTGCATCCCAGTCATGTTACGTACACAAAGCATAGAAACGAGCACACCGATAGGAAGTTACGAGTTGACGAGACCAAAGCGAGACCAATGTTGACATAGAATATTTGCGATAGCAAAAATACTGGAATTTCGGATTCCCATAACGAAGCGGGGGGAAAAAGAGCGTTCGCGTGCTTTGCTTGACGTCACGGAACAACGTATGCATGCACCCATGCAGCCGTGCGCGCATGTAGATTCTGTTCACCGACGGAACACTCTCGTTTCTTCCTGTTTCTCCGCTTTCCGCGAGACGGCCTGCGAAATGCAATCCTGCTGTCACATATTCTGTCACGCTTTGACAACTGGTTGGTATATAAAAGGCGAAACGCGTTACATAGGCTGTCCCAAAATGCAAGCTGAAAGACAGGCGGACCTCTCTTGAGAAAACAAATTGGAAATATAAAATACAACTTCTCTAGCGGCGCCGCGTGCTCCTTTATTTACAGCGATATCAAACGCGAGTTCAAATTAATCCTCGTGTATTGTTCCTGTCAATTTCATTTCGAACGGGTATTTGGCATTTAGCTGTTTCTTTTGTTGCTGAAATTGCTAAATTGATCCTCGCATAGTGTTCCAGATTTCACTTGGAGTGGACATTTAGCCGCGCTCCGTGCCATTGATATTTTGAAGTTGATTCTGATATTGGCCATTTATTTTTTATATTGACACAGATGTTGCACACCGAATTAATCCTTATGCAAGTTTCATTTATTGCTTTGCAAGTCAGATTCACTTATTTGTAATAAAGTTCATTGTGAATTGAAAAGTTGACCAACGACCTTCGAGATCTTGCTGTATATTCAGACTCCATGAGTGTACTATTATAGAAGTCTTAACAACCATAAGTAGTAAAAATAGTCACGAAATTATGACAAAAATATAGGAAACAATTGCAACATCAATAATATCAACCGAATCACCGATCCCAATCTCTTACCAAGAACTTATTCACGACACAAAAATAAGCATCAAAGACGAAGTATTGATCTAACAGAGTATTAATCTTTATTAGTCCTAAACCTAATAGTTAAGGAGTAATTTCGCTTCATCTTTTGAAAATTTTCTTCACTTTCCACTGACTTGCAAAAATCCGTGACCAGGTTGAATCTCTTACCTTGGTATTACGCGCAGAAAATGTTCAAAAAATAAAGCGAAATTATTCATTAGCTCTTAGGTTTAGGACTAATAAGGGTCAACACCTTTTCTCTAACAATTTGATATTTTTCCATATTTTGATATACAAAATATTAAATATATTATAAAAAAATTAATGCACGACATACTATTCCCCTTTAAACCACACAACTTTTGTATTGAAAAATTCTTTCATTTAGCAGTTTTCAATATAAGTCGTGTAAAAGTATCGTGTGAGATAAATTTTTTTAACGGTTTACTAGCATTGTTAAAGAGAGTAACTCTGCTTATTAAAAAGTTTAGGTAATGTAACAGCAAAAGTGACAAGGATCCGCGAATAAAGGTATATTACATATTCCTCGTCTCGCAGCCTTTGCATTTATTCGTGAGCTGTTCTTCTCGTTATGTAATAATGTTGCAATTATATAATTTCATACGCATAAACAATTGTAACGATATAATTATAAATTAATTGTATTAATTGCGGTAACCACAGAATAATTACACGGACACAATTAATTGCACGTAAATAACAGGTTTAGCGCGTATAATATAATTCTACGTAATGTGGACTATAATGTAATTATAATAAAATTATAATTATAATGATTATAATTAACACCGTTAACTTTGAATTGTAATTATAATAACTGTAACTAATATGTAATAATTAATGCAAAATTGTAATTGATATAATTGAAGCGAAACTGTAATTACAATGATTATAACTGATATAATTAATACAGAATGAAAATAATATCTTTGAAAATTTATTCTTTATGGGAATTTAGTAGAAGGTAGAACAAAGAGTTCAACAGTCTTTAGAGTTTGGAGGCTGGGTGCATTTGAAGCCAGAGTTAAAAACTTCTCATCTAACTTCTTATTACTTAGTAGCTAGTTAAAATTATTAGCTGTTTATATTAATATTTAAAAAAAAGTATATTGAAAACGTATGTCAAAAAATTTGATGCGTGAAGAATTGGAAGGATCTACCTATGACTGTTATGATATCATAAATATGATCTGTTATCCAAGGGTTAATAGCAGATTTCACGGGTTTTAGATCGGGACGTCTGTATTTCTCATTGTTACGGAAATCGTTTAAAAATTTACAAAATATATGTAGTGTGTAAATTTATGTGCAACATATTTTTTTACGACGCGTCTAACGAGTTTCATATTCGAAGCTGTAACCCGAAGACACTTGGCGCGATAACGGTCCGCAAAATTCTTACCACCCTCTCGTCGCCAAAACTTCTGGAAATATTGAACAGCCTAGAGTAGACCGTCGGAACGATATTTCGCCTCTCGGTGGCACGAGGCGTTGTCATTTGTTTTATCGTTGCCTTCTTCTCCTTGTCTGCGGACACGACGAGCTGTCGATAGCCAATCTCTTTGCTTGGTTCTCTCCTACTCGCTTTGTCGCGGTACATTTGCTCTGAAATTTCTTGCCAATTTCTAGGAGAAAATTATTGTTGGAACCTCATCTATCTCCGCGCATGCACAAATTCATGAAATACGCGTCTTCTTACGGATTCTATCGCGCGAACATTTTCCTACCGAGGATATCATGTTGAAAATTATATCGGCGCGAAAAGTAAGAAACTATGTACCCGAAGATTTCGATCTTCAATATTTATAAAATACACCGCCCGAGAGCGATTAACCCAATTTTCTTGAAAACTTCGACGTCTAATTTTCAGAAATTAATAAAAGAGCTCGTTGAATATTCTTTTTTACTTCCAGTCTACATTTTGCTGGGATTCTGAACACGCGCTTGCTACGGACAATTTTTCAATAACGCTTCTACGTTAAAAGCGTCATATATTATTAGTTCGGAGAAACTGCGAAATTTTTAAGTTTAGATTATAATATCTTAATATCGACGTCAGTGAATAAAACATGTTGTTATATAGCAAGGTTTTTAATGAAGAATATTAGTTACAGATTTTTTGAAAGGAGATTACGACGTTTGGGAAACTTCGGTGCCAAATTTCAGCTAATTCAGTCCATTAGTTTTCGAGAAATATTGGTTATCTTTTTTAAAAATACCATTTCGAGAGACTTCTACGAACTACGACTTTTTTCGTGACACAATTCCCAAAAATTTCAAATGAAATTTCCAGGGAATAGTTTAACACTTGCCCTGAAATTGGGTCAATTATACCTGAAATTATGTCACAAACTCTTTTTCCTCTTTTATTAATTTCTTGGGCGGGAAATTTTCCATATCCCGGCATGTAGTAACAAAAGTAGAGTATGCAAGAATAATGATACGTTAAAATCATTTTAAGATGTCTTATTTATAGGACAATTGAATTTATTTACAATTTTTTTATAATTTTTTTTTTGATCATACAAATCAATGTAGCTTTACCATTAATAAAAGTAGATAAAATAATAATAAATAAATAAAATATTGTATTACTTAAAGAAAATAATGAATTAAAGTTCCCAAACTTCTTCGTTTTTAATTCGGCAAAACAGTTAGAAATAATAAAATATACAAAAAATTACTAATTTGCGCCTGCCGAAAATACTGTCATTTGAAGTGCATCGAACAAGTTACAATGTTTGACAAATATTCGTTATAATATTTCATTAATTTATTAAATATAATATTAAAAATATAACACAAATGGCTATACCAATTTCCACACAATGTTTTGACACACTCGTTTCTCACTTCTGAAACTTCACTCCATATTCGATCATTCAATAAATTATACCAACTCATAATCATTAAATTACTTGAAATGAAAAAGCGTGCATCAACTATTTCATGAGCGTTATATATACTTCACGCTATATTTCGAACACAATTCTGTTATCTGTGTGAGTCGGAATAAATCCACTTGGACGCGTGTATTCGCGGGCATGAACTTTATAAAACATCGTTTCTTGTTAAGTTCTAGATTAGAATACCTTGTTAACAAGGCGAAACTTGGTTCCCACTGAATGCATAGATGTCAAGATCGCCAGTTTGTTTCACCGAGTCGAATGAAATCCCCAGTTTGCGGCTGTTCGAGTGAGTTTGAAACCATCCTTGAAACGATCCCCACGATTCTTGGTCACCAGCGTTAAGTCGTAACTCATCGGTAACCGCCGCAAGTTTCCGGTTTCCAGCGAGACCAGCACAGTGAAACAATCTTTGCTCGGCGAGTAGTTCCGATTCCGCTTGGGACCGTCGTCCGTCGCGACACGACGCGATGCTTTTCACCAGAAAATTAAACGACACAATTATACAATACCCGCGATTACAACCGCCCTGGTAATAACTCCGTTACACTAGCGTGCCGCGTCGCACTTATAAATCCAGTTAACGTTCGCCGTTTAATTGCATAATAAATACAGCGTAACAATGCCGGTTTGTCGATACTACGTCATCGCGTTCGCGGATGTAATTACGGCCGCTATTAATAGAACTCGGAACCGGGACGAGCGTTGTAACTCTGCGAACACAAAAATCCTTTCGCGCTAAGCGGTGTCCGGATTACAAAGGCGCCAGGAAGGTGGCGATAGAACAGGGTGGAAAAGAGGGAGAGAAAAGGACAGAGAAAGATATAGAGAAAAAAAGAGAGAGAGAGAGAGAGAAAGATCCCGAGGGATGCGACGCAGCAACACATTTCAACTCGTCGCGTGAATTAATAGTCGAAAGTCCGCCGTGGCGTTCAACTGCTTCCTGTCGGGTAAAATTGTAACAGAAAAGGACAGCGGGAGGACAGGGGTGAAGGGGATAAAGAAAGAGAGAGGAAGAGAGAGATACGCGGACCAGACTTCGCGGAGCAACTGGCAGCGACTTGTCATAACAGAATATGCGAAGACGAGTTCGCGGAGGGCCACCGTCGGAACGTGGAAAGTGCGGAAGTAATGAGAAAAACCTGGGGGAACAAAATGAACCCAAAGAAATGAAGATGGAGGAAAATATTTCAGTTAGCTTGTCATTTAGTCAGTTTAGTCAATTCAGTCAGTTTAATCAATTTAGTCAATTTAGTCAGTTTAGTCAATTCAGTCAGTTTAGTCAGTTCAGTCAGTTCAGACAGTTTCTGTTACCAATTTGTGTAAGTAATCACTAGATCGCAAATATAGATAGTATAAAAATGTTCATTTCCTTACTTTTTTTTCCGTAAAACTAAGAATTAGAGAAGAATCTCCGTCGTTAACTTTAATATTTCTATTGGATTTTTGTTCGAACAGCACAATTATAATGAAATGCATACCTTCGTCTCCATATTTCATTTCATAAAAATAAAAATTAAAGGAAACTCTTCTTCGTGAAGAAGATTCCTGTTGCATTTTTATTAGAAAGGGAAGATTTAATTATAATGAAATGCAAATTTTCACTTTCATACTTCTCTTATAAAGTAATACTTTCCTTGCATTAGTTCCTTCTTTTGTCATTTTGATATAGAAAGACTTGGAGTTGTGTATAATTTCCATAAACAATGTTCAATAGGAATTTAGAAACTAATAATAATAATAAGTAATATCGAACATATACACATGTAGCAATCCTATATTTGTTAAATCTGCTTTGCCGCATTAACAAATAGGTAATGATAATAAGAGTTAGATAAAAATCTCCTTTGTCGACTACATGATTTCGATCGATTTTGATTAAAAAGGTATACTTTATATTGTAAAAATATTAAAGAAAAATCTGCTTCGTCAACTATAAGATTCCTATTGGATTTTTATCAAAAAGGCGTAATTAGAATGAAATGTAAACTTTGTTGTAATATTTTAACACTCGCCAAATGTACAAAGCCGGATATCATATAGCGGGTATCGGATAGTCGAATATCAAGAACGAGATTCATGTGCTGGAACCATATGTATAGTCGTTAATGGCACGTTGATAGGATGGCAGATGTCTTTATATTTCCTATAATTCCTTATTCTGAAGACGATATAGAAATGTTACTAGTTCTTATTCATTTGTACGTTTCCGCGAATTTTACAATAAAAATCTATACCTGTCATAAATGTAGATAAATTTTCTATATAAGATATGTTAAAAATAAGTTAAATAGAAATTTATTATTTTTGTTAATAATTTGGTCAAATTGAGAAGAATGCAAGAATTTGTCTAATAACTTTACTGTTTCATTCATTTGCGTTCATTTTTATGATAAATACATGCATAAATAAAAAATTCCTGCATCAATTACAAGACATAGGAGCCAAGTGCAATTTTTGTCCTTTCTCAAATGATTTTACAAGTTGAGATTAATACGTCAACATTCCTAGTACATACCAATCTTTTCACTATTTTACATATCATCTATCAATTTTTTTCCATAAATGCATAAAATCCGCAGTCTGTGCATCAGGGATGTTACATCAACAGAAGTGTACGAATTTGAGTAACGTAACACAGCTAAGTATAATAAACCACTGTGTTTATCAAAAAATTATTTGAAATCCACGTATACAATATAATCCATAAATTGAATCATTTCAACGGTAGAATTAATTCTAATTAATAAGTGGAAAATAACCGAAAATGTATTTAACAAGTAGGTTAACAGAACCTCACTATTCCAAAATTGTAATTTTGTAATTGTCTAATCCACTCTGACGTGCACGCTTTTATTCGAAACATCATAACGTATGAGAAGAAATCCAGTTATACGATTATCAGCTTTTATTATACGAACGAATAAACAGTAATGGAAAGGAGAATTAATGGACTCTTATTATCCGAATCGTATTGTCCCCCGACAGCTCCGGATAAATGGAGTCGCATTATGTAGGGGGAAAGGAACAGTGGCGCGTATTTAAATCGGAAAAATCGATTTCTGTCAATGATGAACGTTGAAAAATGCTAGTATTCCAGTTAAATAAATACGGTTACGTACGCTTGGGTTGATAATAATGCGGCATATGTGTCATGCGGTAGTTTACTATGTATCGAACTATGTATTAGCTGTGAATTTTAATATTTTGTTACTGTTCAATATCCGATGTCAATCTATAATCCATTATCTTTATTTTTGCTTATTTTTTCACGCAAGTATAGTCGAGACTCTCTTATTTGACGGATTTTTTTTATAAGATACTAATAGTATAAATATCAAAATGTTCTATTATCGAAAAGTTTCAGTCAGATTCTCTACTAGGCGATAATGTGTCTAAATAATGTAACGATTAGCAATTTTGGATACCAGAATGTCGTAAAAATAAATATTGGGATAAGGGAGTGTCTACAATTATACAATATTAAGCATCAAGAAAACATGTGCAATGCTTATAAGCACAGTGGATTTTTGTACAAGTCTTTTGATAACGCTTAATTATAAATCTCAGATATAAGCTTAATCAATCATCATTATCACTGTTTGTAAAAGAAGAAAAAGTCTTTATTTATGTATATGGAAATCTTTATTTCGCTAGACTGTTTAAGCGAGACATTCGAATTTGACAAAAATTTGTATGCACCGAACCAATTTCTGTTTAATTTCAATTCATTGATGCATTAAAATATAACCATCTTTATCGGTGTTTATTTATTCGATATATTCAGCAAGATAGACGACGATGGAAAATTGCTGGAATATTGTTCTTATTTATTTACGAGCGTAGTTGTTCGGTAATTCATCAATTTCGTTCGATTTGTAATGGAACTTTATTTCAAGAAACTCTTTAACGAGCGACACTTTCTAGACATTATTTTTAAATGGATGTTTAAGGACAGGAGAGTTCACACCTGACATGAATTTCGTAAATCAGAAATGTATTTACAACCCGGTAGCGCGAGTTTTTAAAATATCCGTAAGTTTCGGTCGCTTGACGCTTCTCTCCGTGGCAGGAAATAAGTTGTAAATTGGGTTAATTAACCGCTGCATGAAGGATGTAATTTTTTGTGAAAGCTTGTGAAAGTTGTCTCCTCTAATTTGTACATTCTGTGCCCAATATACCTATGACTTTTAATTAAAACGAAACTGTGAGATGTTCCAGTTTTTGCTTTCGTCATTCGGTAATTCGAACCACGACATAAATTCAATGAAAACTTCTGTTTCTAAAAACGAAGCAGAAATATTTTCCAAATTGCTGTGACTAATAAAGTATCCATCAATATTTGTTAATAGATCATTTGTTTTATATACTTTTATTATTTATTGTCTTGGCAGCGTTTGTGAGAATTACTATTATTCAGGTATCAAGACATAGATATTTCTTTTCGATTTTAAACTACAGAATATCTGTCCCTTTAATCCCTTAGCGACAGAATACATTTTTTAGGAAAATATCATTTTTACTTCCTAATAAATCAGTCATGTTTAAATTATGAATTTATTTTCGATTATTCTGTTATGCATTCATTTATGCTCCATCCACCTTGTATCAACTTGTAGAATCACCTAGTCATTCAAATGATCACATTTCTGCAAACGTTACCATCGTATGTTAACACTTTGTATACCAGAAGCCTGTACACTAATTATTAAAATTATATTAGAATAGAATAATTATTAGAACGCGCCAAACGAGAACGAGAAATAAACATATAATCGATAGAAAGAAAAACAAGATTCATGTGCACGAATTATAGTATTTTCTTATATTATATGAATCCAAATTTTTTTTATTATATGAATCCAATCATGGTTGAAATAATTGTTGCTTTCGAGTAATTTTTAACAAATTCTTAAATTCTCAAAGAAACCGACCGATAAAGCGTTCACATCTTGTTAAAGTAATTTCCAACATTTTCGAAAAAATAAGCAGCCCGTAATCGTTTCGAATCACGTCAAAGCTTCTCACGCTTTATAGCTTAACATCTTTTTATCGTCGTCCAATTTCATGTCGAGAACGAACGATAGAAATTACGATTCCGTTGGTTATCCGAAATTTTTCATTCAAACGACGGTTCCGTTCATTTCCGATTACGTCCGGGCATACCTCGCAAATTGTATAAATTGTCGAGATTTGTTTGCGTGCGTGCCAGTGTCCGGCTCGTGTTATCATCGCGCTTGGAAATGGCGAACGACGTTGAAATCGAAAGAGGGACGACGAGAACGAGAGTGGAAAAAATACGAGCTCGCCGTGAGGGTAACGTCCGCGAATAAGCTGCTGTTACAATGGATGCGTTCTCCGACGGATAGGCTAAACAAAATTACCGCGGTGAAGGCTTAATCATCGTTTTATCAGGTTCTCACAAAACTTCTTTCCGTAACGATGTTGTTACTGTGCTGACATCTTTTTCCTAATGTTTTCTGTTTTCGTAGTTTTAATTAACAGTGAACCTACCAGGTCCTAAACGTGACAGACACGTGTAAACTCGTAACGATAACAAAACTGAATTTATTTCAACTGTTCACAATTCTTAGTATGATATAGGTTTGAAAAACTAATTCAATTATTTCCCACAAAATGGATTTTGTTATAAGAGAAATTTTAAAGGTACCACATACTATTAGTTTTAAATGACTTTTATTAGGAACAACCATTACGAATGATCACAATTTTCCTTCGTTCTAATAACTATTATTAACCCTCTTAGTACCGAACGACGATATATCGTGATTTCTCTACTGAAATTTAAACAACGAAAAAGGAAGAGGTTCGCGAAGGGTAGAAAACCCGGCGGCGTGGAAAAGCGGAGCAAGAATATCGTCACCCCGTCTGACAACAATTCAAATGCTTGTCTATTGTTGGAGGCCGCGAGCAACACTCGATGCAGATACTCCGAATGGAAAAATAGTGCTAGTTCTGGGAGGAGAACGAGCGTGTACGCGGTGGAAAAGTTTTGAATGCTCCCGCAACGGGGAGCGTTTCGGAAATTTACACGAGCTCCGAGGCTAGGATATGTACGCTCCACGGGTTTTGGACACGTGGACAATCGATGGCTCGTGTTCAATAATCACCGACGAATACGAGCCGTGGATTAGTCGGACAAGAACCGCTGAAAGCGAGCATTATCGGGGCCGTAATGTAAGATTGATAACTGGATTGTCGACTATTTTCACGCGAAACGACGCCGCTTCTGTGCACGATTTAGGCGAATCCTGTTAAAATTGTTCAAGGAAAAATGCAACAGCTAGTTGCAGTTTTTATTTGCAAGTTACTTCTACTTTCTGTAACAGATGTAGACAATTTTTATTTTGCAGAAAGATATGCGCAGTCTGAAGTAAAATTTTATTCGACCAAACTTCGTCCTACGATTAAATGTACCAAATAAAATTGTATTCGACTAATGTTTTGTATAAAATTTCATCCAAATAACGTTTCGAATAAATACTTCGAGCACAATTTTATTCGAATAGTATATGGAATAAATTCTTTTTTAGTCAAATAACGAATAAATTGTACGAATAAAATTTTATTCGAATAAAATGTGCTCCACTCCGACTGAGACCAGATTTTTAAGTTTAGATAGGTTTGTGATTTGAACACAACTTTGACATAAAAGTATTTCAAACGATGTTCTTTATTTATAAAGATATAAAATATGTTCGAAATAACAATATTTAAAAAGACGGTATACGTAACGAAATTGGAAATTTCAAAATGAAAGGGGTGAGTAATAATCACTAGAAATTCCACTTCTCACTAGAAATTCCATTTCTCTAAATGATAAATTAGAAAACAGAATCTCAAGTGGACAGATTATGTTCCATTTTTAATCTCCTAAGTTCACAATTCGAAGAAAACAATATAATTCAAGCAGAGAGAAATTAAATATCTTTCACTATATAGAAGCAGAAAATAGGTGAATTTTTACTCTGAGGGGCGTATGAGAATTAATTTAATTAAATCTATTTACGAGAGGAGCACGTTAATATGCGTATTAGTATATTAACACGAGAATAAAACGTGGAAACTAGTTGTGTTAGAGTAAAATATTATAAACCACGTATGTAACAAAAATTACACTATTTTCTTACATTTGAAGTGGCTATAGTTGAGAATTGAAACATAAATCACTCAGACACCTTTTTTATCATAAAATAAATTCACAGTTCCAAAATTCATTTAAGCATATAATTAAAGTAATGAAGAGACTATCATATTATTTATGTGTTATTAAACCATTATAAATATAACCATTACGTGTCATTAAAACAAATACAAGAGCAGTAGTCAAGTAGGATAGTACTATTTCCGTGCCCTCGGATTAAGAACGTATAGAAAAGGTAAAGTGATATATAAATTGATGATCCATATTTTTTTATTATGTTTACCAACATGTTCGATTCAAGGAGAGGTGTCAATTTATGTATAAAACATTCCTTTTTCTATATGTTTTCAATCCGGGGACACAAAAATAGGGGGGAGGGATGGGCACGATAGATGGGACACCTACCCTAATAGTATACTCAAGGACATTTCAAATGCCCTTTTTGATTTTTACATTTTACTAACGAAGTGCTAATCAATTTTCTTATACTTTAACATATCAGGAAGTTTACACTCAAGCATAAGCATACAATAAATACTTTGTAACCGCTATTAAAGAGCTTACCTCTCTGCTTACCTAATTGGATTCATTAGTCAAGAATACATTATTCTGTTGTAGGTATCTACGTGTGTAATACTTTTTGGTCCTCCTATTATATTGTACAATAGAAAGCAATAATGAAACTATTTGTCTATTGCGTGAGGCACAATACGAATGTACGAATTAGAATAGAAAATAATATGATTGTTTATCTATCGCTTGAGGTACAGTATAAATATATGAATTACAATAGAAAATAATGTAATTGTTTCTACATTGCTAAATAGTAATTCTAAATGTAATTCATATGTATAAGAATATGACTTACAATAAAAAATAATAAAATTGTTTGTCTACTAGAAAATAGTAATAGAATTATGTGTCTACTGCCTAAGGTGTAATATAAATATTTGAATTAGCACTAGAAAATAATAATAAGATTATGAAATTACAATGAAATATATTTTTTTCCCTAATATTGGAGATCTGCTCGCCCCGGTTTAATTTTAATGAAACGCGAGTGTTAAATATGTTCGTAACAAGCACTTCTCACAAATCAACATCAAAGTGAACGAATAACTCTCCAGCATATCATGTGATTTCGTCTTCTACCAAACCAGCAGCGTTGTAGATCAATATCAGATATTTACAATAACAATCACTGCGTATAGAATAAATCCGGGGAACCAGCGTACTGTTCGTTAATTCGCCGATTCTTCAAACCCGAATCGGTCGTGTAGCTCTCTGTATAGCCGGTGTCTACAGAATTTGATTGCGTTGCGATTTATGCGTCGGAAACGTCGGGTGGCGACGTTGGAGTCGATCCACGTGGAAACACAAACTACCTTCAGGCAACGCGTCGCGCGTCGCGTAATTAAACATTTCACCGGGCCACTTTCCATGAATTCGGCGCCCCGATTGATGCGGTATCGTAAAAAGGTCAATGGAGTGGCGAGCAAACAGCGAATCGCCATTAAACAGGGGAACAGATTTTCGAAATGCTGTGAGGGACTCGTTAACCGGATCGACCGGAAGAGAATCAGAAATAGTTGGAGCATACCGTCGCCGCACGAGCACCGGCATTATCATAATCGTTCGACGAGGATCATTACCGTTAACAATCCGATTAACTACGATACTCGATTTTCCGAGCAAACGTTTTCGGTTTCGTACGTAATTATTTTTCTCTGGTCGTTTAGCGGTTCCCTCGACCGCCGACGCGCCGACGGGCAAGTCCTCGAAACCGATACGAGCAAACAACGAAGCATCATCAGGCCAGGGTTGATTTTCGAGAGCGTCGAGGGGATATCGGTGGGTAATCGACTGAAGAGTGAGCGAGAGAGAGAGAGAGAGAGAGAGAGAGAGAGAGAGAGATCGAATCGAGTCGATTCCCCTAACAGCCGATTTAAGGCGATGTTATGATTGTCGATAGTTGCCGAACGAGCGTCATCGGCATCCGGTGTTGCGGGAAATAATCGCGTGTTTGGCAAACACACCAAGCGAAAGTTTTGAGTCAATTATCCCCTTTCGGAAGCTCATACCTGTAGAAACATTGGGCCAATTATCCAACCTGCTGATCTTTAAATCAATGTACGCCTCCATCATGGTTGCTCCATTCCAAATAGAACATTTTCATTTTGCATATTACCCTGGTCTATAAACTTTGACTAACTTTTTGTTACCCAATCTATAACACATTTCGCGCACAGCCGGTTTTACTCGACTTTTCATTCACGCCATTTGATATTCTCACTGGTGATTGATGCGTATTATGTAATTATTAATTATTATATATATACTAAGTTTAATGGAAAGTTTAATGTGTACCATTGCTGGTATACTTGGCACGTAACGTGTTAATGTGCGATTTTAATGGTATTTTTACGCTAAATTCAAATATGCATTCCGTTTCTTTTTCAATCGCGCAAGGTTTTTTAGTAACAAGCACTTTAACATTCAATAGTTACTGTAATCTTGTACATTATATTTACAAAGTATAAAACATTACCGAAAATGGCCAGGTTGAATTTCTGGAATGTTTGGCTCCTCTAAAGCATACCTAATAGCACTCGATTTACAAAAAACAAGTATTAAACTCCATTTGATAGATATCTGCTTTATTTTAAGCACCGAGCTTCAGTAATTCTAAGCGAAATTACATAAGAACTAAGAATAATTAGAATTCAATATTCCGCCATATTTTTGTATACAAAATAAAGTATTCCATCTAAGAAAAAAGAGTTAAACTTTAAATCTTTGAAACTGCTCAACCTACAAAAAAATAAATCCATACTATGCAACTTTTGTATTGAAAAATTTGTCACCCAATGCATATTTTGGAAGTCCAAGTTGCATGGACCACTCTGTATATATGTATAACAATTCTGTATTTGCTAATAAACTATCTGGTTTAAAGCATTAATAAATGAATAGATAATAAGAACTATACGTAATAGTATAAATAACTTTTGATTTTTGCAATAGATGCTGGCAATTATTATTTTGCATAAAATCCTAAACGATTTTCAGGCCTTCTGTATCGCGATTGCATAAGACGGAAATAATGCAAAGCAGCGCTTGCCTTTGAGGAGCCTTGTTTATAATATATTACGGTCGTCTCCGTAATCTGGGCATTGTCATATGACATAGTTCAGGACAAGCACTGTTACATATTGTGTTAGGTTATGTTTAGAGTATAGCTTAAACCTTTGCCGTACTTCCACGAGTCTGACCCGTGATAAGGATTTCCAGTAACAATCTGTTAACACTAAAACTAACGAGCACTAAAAGTGTCTAGATTGAATTTATTTCGAATTTTTCACAATTTTGTTGTACGTTACAAATGTACGCTGTGAAATATGATATTCACTCCTACCAAATAGTTTTTACAGTTTCAACAATTTTAGTGTAATGTTATGCGTGAACGTCATTACGTTACTTTAAGTCAAAATAAAATTCTGTCCTCTTGGCATAAATGTTCAAGCACTCGAGTAAATGTAGCCACACGATAAATATAGATCTTCTTTTTGTTATAAGAGACCATTATAATTGAAGAAGTTCTAATCGGTGTAACTGTGAAGAAAATGATACGGTTTAATAACATTTTGAAACATAATTTAATACGTAGTATACAGTTTTCTGTTGGTATAGTATTACGTATGGGCGAGTGAATATGTTTGCAAATATTAATTTCCATGGGTTATTTCACAGAGAACGAAATAAAACGGTAATATTTCGCAGCTCTTTCTTTGTAGCTTTTTCATTTCGCTTTAAATACGAATTAACATCCTTGGTCGAAATTTTTAATTTCCATAATAATTTGATACAGATTAAAGCTTGAAGATAAAAAGTAACTGCGCGTATACATAAATTGAATATTCTGGATATTCTACAGTTACTAGCGTAACCGAAGCGTATGCAATTTTATACCTAATAATAAATCAAGTGGATAGAATTTTTACCATGACGATTTATTTTCTGGAATATCGAATTTTAAAATTATCGCGGTAACGATCATAAAAAAAACTCATATTGCCGCAGTCGATCTCAGGTTCCGAATAAATTCGAAATAAAATTTTATAAATTATATTGTTCTATTTTTAGTGTCATTTCTTGATATTACTTCCCTGTTTGTAAATTTCTTCTCTCTTGTTTCTCAATTTCAATTTTCAATCCATTTCAAACAGGTTGATACAGGTACCTTGTGAAATATGAATTATATTTATGAATCCATAAATATAATTATTATTGAAGAATGTTTTTATTCAATATAGAAGTTGTCTTCGTGAAAATAATTAAAATACAATTAGTATATGTTTTTCAATCATCATGAACTTAAAATAATTATATATTGAAGCACAAATTATGTTAAATAACTACTTTGTTTCCGTATTTTCTTAAAAATTTAAAATTTCTATAAAGACTGCAATAATTACGTATTAAGAAAGGGGAATATGCATTATAAAAAATCTGTTTTGTAATGGTCTTGTTAGGCTATCGTCTCTATAGACAGTATACGTATTAAGCGAAATTGCAGGTGTAAATAGAAGACGTAAGATTGACTTGGCCAATTCGATTTGGGGCAACCATGAGCTCTGACAATGCGAGAGTATTGCCAGTAGTATTGTCCCGCTTCGATCAGACAGTTCTCAGCACCAAGCTGCATTTAGTCGCCAAAACTTCTTGTCGGTTAACATTGAAGAGACAAAATTTCCTTTGTCGCTTTAAATATCGTAAGCAACGCGTATTTTATACCAATGAAATAAACATGTAAAAATTATTAATAACAAAACTTAAACAGTTATGCGTACGTTACAAAATATGAATTAATTTAAGCTTGTATGAGACTTACATAATCTATTGTAGATATTACATAAATCAAACGTGGTCGCCGATAATCCTGATATTAATGCGACTAAAACTGAATAAATAAATAACGAATTTCAAATGAAGTTATGAAATAAAATAAAAATTACTTTCTCCTTTATACTATTCGAAGCAGTGATGCGAAATATCATATTGTATACTATTAACTATTTGCCCTCAAATGCTGATACGATACTTTCAAAATCACCATTTTTTGTTTCATAAAATCTATATCAATACAGTTTTTTATCAAATTTTATTTTAAGAATCTAATCATTTCCACCAAATGATTACTTGGCGAATAGATACGTTAGAGTTTTTGGTAAGTGATTCGGGAAAATCCTCCGAGTGCAAAGGGTTAACATCCGATCGGTTGATTTAATGTTTAGATTCATTCCGATTAAGCAAATCATAGCGACGGGTAATACCGTCGGATTCCGTGGATAAATCCGAAGGGTGAAATTTTACGTGTATTTTATCCTGTCAATATATCGTCGCCTGATTCTCGATCCCTTTCAATTACCACTGCTGCAGGAGCGAGAGAAACAGATACAGCTTAGAGACGATCCAACCATTCGAGTCGGTTCGAGTTTCAAACCGCTCCAGCTCATTGCTGTGCTCAAACCCCAAATGTTCCAAGTACCATTACTACTGGAGAGATTAAGTTTCAGCGACTGGTTAACCCTTAACGTTCAATTCTTTTAAGTGTCTATATGTTCGCCAAATTGCGAGTGACATTTTGGACTTGTTACAGCTCCATTGTGCAACAGAGCTTAACACCGGGTTTACCAAACGCGTCATTTTGACGCGTTCCAAATTGTTTTAATCCATAGTCATTGAAACTGTAATGATACATTTACGAATTTCTTATTCAACAAATTTGTCGCATTGCACGTATATTGTAATTAGACTGCGGATTTTATGCATTTATGGTAGAAATGAGTAACTATGAGTAAATATGAAATTGAATAATGAGTAAATATGAATAATGAGTAAATATGAAATTCTGAAGATATAATATGAATTTAATAACACTATTACACTATTTTCCATTTACTAAAATTATTAAAAATACAACTTATTTTTATTTAATTGTTTTTTTACAGTTGTCTTATAAAATCTTTATTTTTCATAAAGACTCGCAATCTAATTATAATGAATATCGCTAAAAATCTGAATAAATATGTGCTTGATATTTTTATAAAGCAACATAAAAGAGGTGTCATAAATAATTTTTTGAAACTTGTGTTTGATTAAACTCGATTTATAAAGTAGAGTACAAAAAATACTCGTCATATTTCACTTTTAACGTCGATTATGCAAATTAATTAATATTCTAAATTTTCAATTTTATGGGGAACGCTTTAATGAATATAATTTTAAGATATTTGCAAATGTTGTTTGCATAATATTTCCTTTGTTATGTGGAAATTAGTTCAGAATTTATGAGATAACAGGAACGCTCATTAGCGCATTTCTGGCAGCGGAAGTGCATCGAATAATTCACTAACAATCCGATTTACTTGCGGATTCGTCCACGCTTTCCAACCTCCTAGCATATCACCTTTCTGCGACCAGTGGTGTTAGGCTGGCACCACGTCGTCCGCCACTTGCAAAATTAAATCTTCTCATCTTAGATTTAAATGAGTTTGTGAAATTTAACACCGTCCCTTTCCAACCTGCCGAGCCCGTTTATGTCATGGGCATGTGCGGTAAAAGGGTTCATGCAACCTGTGTCGAATCTTCCGAGTTTTCGGATTTTCTTGGCATTTGCGCAAAGGTATCCTTGATAACGTGACAAATTAATATAACATGCTGAAATGCATTTTTTAGAAAAAGAATTTCTCACGTAATTTATTTGTCAGTCGAGATTCGTAATAGAGTAATAATGTCCAAAGTTAGGGTCGATTATGGATTAATACAGAAATCAAATAAAATATGCATTATCCAGAAACAAATGAAAACACGAAACTGAAATAAAAAAGGTCCTTAGAACAAATAAATAAAAGTACACTGAAGTAAGAAAATTCTCACAATTATTTAGACAAAAACAAATAGAGAAAGAAAAACTAAATTAAAAAGAAGTCCACGCAATTATTTAGTATATCTAATATGATACTATGAAAATATAACGAAATAAAATACATTCTATAAAAAACAAAAGAATTGAAATCAATTATCTAATTAATTGTATAAAATCGAAACAAAATTATGAGTGTATATTTCATTTAGACTTTTGCTCACGAAATATAATAACAGAAAACATAAAATGACCACTAAATTATTATCTGTCTCTATTAAAAGCTGAAGATTACTAAAATAGGTGTTAACATTTATTGGCTAGATTATAAGCTAACAAGTAGCGTAAAAAATGATGGTTGAAGCTGTGAAAGCTCTCTTTCAACAGCGTCCATCGCGTAAGACCACTCGACCTGGTTACGTTATTTGCTGCCGTGATAGATTTATTTGGGTCTAAGGATGAAAACGTCAAAGTCGCCATGTGTGTGCCTCTTCATCTAGTAGAAAAATGGACCACCCTTCACCGGCTTGACGTAAGTTATTGCAGAACGGACCCTACGAAATTTCAATGCCGCAACAACTAGTTACTTACGTCTCTTATGGGAAGTAATTTCTCAAATAACTACCTCCTATTTTAATCAAACATCAATGTCTTTTATTAACATTAAATTTAAGATTATACGTAACATTAGTGAATTTTCATGACTCAGGAAATAATAAATTACAGTTGTAGCAAATATGACTTCTTCAATGTTAAGATGTTAATTGTAACTTTTTTTGGAACGGAAAGAAATCAAAATTTTTAATTTCATCGCAACTCACTTGATCCATTGTAAGCAAGTACTATACCATTAATATTAATATCGTCTTTTATTTGTGACAGTTGTTTTTCAATAGTGCAAAACAAAAACATGTATACAAATTCTTTCGTCTTTTTCTATAGCCATCACTGCTACAATGTATCATCGTCACTAACGTAGATCAACCAATTGCAACATACAGAACACGTTATTATATTGCAATAACACTATTTATTATTTAAATAGTCCCATTTCATATAAAATCTATTAAATATCTATATTATTGATTTCTTTTAAATCGAAACAGATTCTCCTGTTATCAGAATCAAGGAATGAAATCAAAGGCACGTATACAAGAAAGAAAAATTGTGTCTTTCTACTATGGCAATTATCAGAGACAAAGAAGTGTGGAATAACTTCTTTATAATTTGTTTAAGCGATTTGAATTTTTTGGAGATGTTAGATGGATTAGTTTATTAATTTACAATGGCTATACAAATTTTTGCAGCAATTGCAATTAATTGGAACACACAATTCCTCGCGTATCCTTAAATTGATGTAAATATTTGGACATATGCTACTAATATAATTTACTAATGTGATATAATATAATTTATTAATATAATGTAATACATACTAATATAATTTTGCTAGAATGGCAAAATTAGTAAAAGAAAGGGTTCAAGAGCACGCGGCGAGCACATTCACGAGAAAAAAATTTCATTGATTTTTTGTTATTATTGTTGGCATATTAAATACGTTATTGGTAAAATATATTCTCTAGTATAGTAAAAAGTAAGTAAAAAAATCATAATTACATTCATTACAGATACCACAACTTTTTCAGCCAACTATTAATTAAAGAACTTAACCTCACTGTCTGAGCGTAATAACGCTGTATTGGTATCGTGCACGCTTGACAGTAGCTCGAGCAAGAATTTCGAAAGTATAAAGGACAGAACGCACCAGACATTCGTTGTGTAGGATCATTAGGCGAAGGCAGGTTCGTTACGGTCGTAGAAAAGGAGACGGGGCGCGGCAAACAGCGAAATGCCATCAGACGCGACTGATTTCCGATGCAGACGTGGATATCATTATCCAATCGACTGAGAGGGAGCCGGGGAGTAGTTCGACTGTATCATTGTCGGATGCAGCGAGTAACACTGGGTGAACGGGCCGATCTATAGCTGACGCATGATTGAACACGACGATTGCCGGACCGACAGGCTCTTAACTGAGCACGAGCCGCCCTTTGATTACATAATGATTGGCCGCCGCCGGTGCGCTGTCCGAAAACGAAGGCACGTACCTGCAACAGCATTTCGCCATTTCGATCCTGCCAGACCGTTCACGCGATAAAGGACAACGGGCCACCGGAGGTTCGTCTCGATCCGCGTGTTTTTGCGTCGGACGCCGCCGGGAACGTGACACGTTTCGAAACACGGGACAATCCCCGGACGATCTGTTTCCCAGCTACGTGAAAAATTGTCCACCGTCTTCTGACCGGGCCGGGCTTGAATTATTGCCGCTTCCCCGGCGGAGATTCCGTTCGACTTCGATGAAGAAACTCGATTCGTTAGGTTTGTCGGGGACACTTAAACCGCTGGATGTTACGGGGCATCCGTCGCGTCGCTAACTGTCCAAAAGAAAGCCCCGTGTTTTCTGGACACTCGTGGTAGTTAGAAATTTCGGTTTTAGATCGTGCGAAATGCTTCGGTATCGATCACACCGGACCTTCGAATTTAAACAGAGGTTAAAAAGGAGTTTCTGATTTTTATATTATTTGATAAACGTCTTTCGCAAGTAAAGATATTAACACTCTCCGACCGGTCATTCTGCCGTAAACATTTCTGTTATTATAGGGTAATTAAATCCACATTCTTATATTTTTTATATTTTCGTAACATTTCGTAACATTAGCACTAAACAATTTTATTTTTACTTTATTTTATTAACCTCGAAAGGTATCTAATATTTTAAAAATTATACAATAATATTGGAGCTTACTTTAAGTACATGAATTACAATAGAAAATAATAACATTGTTTATCTATTGCTTGAAGTGCAGTATAAATATTATATATAAATTACAATAGAAAACAACAACGTTGTTTGTCTATTGCTTCAGGTGTAATACAAATTATATGAATTATATAAATTTAGAAAATTAATAATAGAGTTGTTCATCTATTGTTTAAAAAGTACCATAAACGTATAAATCACGACAGAAAATAATAAAATTGTTTGTATACTATACTTAAAATATAATCTAGGTAAATGCATCAGAGAAATCAATGTACCGAAAGTGCGTAGTGCAAAATCCACCAGCAATCGCGTTAATCACTCCTTTACCTGCAAAGCAAGAACCGTAAGTGTCATGGTTTGTCGAGAAGCAGTGACGCGGAATTGAAAACTTCGAACCCAATTTCGAAGAGAAATGTGTTGCCCGGTGTTGTTATGGCTGAAATGAAATTTTACCTGTCCGTACGGTAGAACTCGTTGAAACGAATGAATCCAAAAACAAGAAACACAGAATAGTGATATATCGTTTTTGATTGGATGTTCGAAACGAAACAAATACGCGCCGTTTCTTTTACGCGACACAAATGATATTTCCCGCCGATTGGAGCCAGTGGCTAGTTTCGATGTATATATGTATGAATGTTCGTTTCCGGTATGATTGACAGGAGATATCGTCATTGTCGATCACATTTATGTCATTTATGCGTCACAAAAAATTCAATTTATATCGTGGTGTATGTATCATTATTACTCAGATTATTCGAAAGTCTGTTGTTCTAAAATACGATCTTATATCGCTGATTAGTGTTTCGCAGAAATATACGCAACGCGAAGTAATTCATTTTCTTTGTCTTCGAGCTGCTGCACATCACAGACATTTTATCAAACTGGAATTTTTCCGATTCTCGAATGAAACGCATATTTATTTCACCTTGATTTATTGAGATTCAACGTTGCTTTATCCATCAAAAGAAATACACGCGTGTTGCGAAAATATTTGAACAATGTATCGATAAGTTTAGCAACGCAAGCTTTCGTGTTCGACCGTATAACTCAAACGTAAAGCTTCTTTGTTTTATCTTAGTTAAATCCGTGCCATAATAAAATGCAATGCAACGTATTATGCGTTATAGATGTACTAGACAATTGCATACGTTTAACTCGATCGTAGCCATCATTCATTTTTAAATATGCCTAATGCATTACCCATGCTACGAAGACTAAATATCTTTTTCTGTGAAAACTTAATGACCAAAGAACTCAATAAATAACTCATAAAATAAAATTAATGTTGCGGCGCGGTTATGGTCGCACTGTCTCGTCTTTCCGTTTGGGTTTAGGCTGCGGTCTATTTGGTGGGTGCCACTTTTGAGAGTCTATTTAGTATCTCTTTGACTAATTTATTAATTTACGACTCTGGTAAGGATGAAAGGCGAGACCGTACCGTTCTCAATGGTACTTAACGTGACCTAAGCCCGCACAGGGCACCAAGGGGTAGTTTATTTTATTACTTTCCATGGGGTACAGCAGGTACCATTGTCATCAGCGTCACCCTTCTTGGCTTTAGACTACCCCGAACCACCCCCATCGTATCAGCCTCGATAAGCTATTTCTAATTGGTCGGTCCAATGCCCCACTATTTTAATAAAATTCTGGTGGAGGGATTTTTTACCTCCACGTTTTAACGGACCGACGAAGTGCGAAGCAGGATCTCGTCGTCCGTCGTTGTAATCTCATCGTTCATTATTAGTATCTTGTTTGTAAGTTTTAAAATATACCTATTTATTTTCGATCTTACCGCCTCGCATCTTTTGTATTACTTTTCGACACCTTCGCTGAATATTACCCGTGGAACTGTACATAACTATACAATTAACTTTTACAAACACGCTTATTAATATTTATAAGTAATAATACGAAATACATTTTATTTATTTCACGTTGTAAAACACGGTGGTGAAAACAGGTCGAGAAAATCAGCGTTCGAGCTTGAAAAACCTGGTGTCATTGTTAACACTTTCAAAAGTTAGTAACAACTACCGAATAAAGTCGAACAGTGTATAAAAAATATCAACACTTTGTTCTTATCGCGTGTAGTTAATCTCTGGATACCAAAAGTGTAATCGTGAAAGAATCATCGACGTTAAACGAAATAAATTCTTATAATGAAACTTGCACCATAGTACTTTCTCATTCGAGCCATAAACTTCGAGTAAAGCGCCAAAAGAAACCAATTCGCGATAGTTACAGCGATAACGGCGACCGTAACAGGGCGCATACGAACGTGCAAATAAAATCACAGCCGTGTAACGTACGTCGGTGATAGAATTAAAGGAACAATGTGGAAAATCTTGTTTATCCGCGTTGCAGTTCTCATTTTCCCACGGTATTAAGGTCTACGTTTGCAAACGGTAAATCCACATATTGCAAACGCAGCGCGTGGCTGGATTGGACCGTGAACCACCGGCGAAAAGATGACTGAGGAATTATTAAAAACCAGCCTGATTTGGAGAAACTTCAACGGGAAAACTAGTGCTACCGATCCCAGTTGATTTTCGTTCAATTGAAACGTGAAGCCAGAGCCATTTGCCATGGTCGACCAGACTTTAAATTCTCTCTAAATTAATAACACGACTTTTAAATATGTTATCTCGCTGAAACAGGTGGCAAATCTATCCTATACCTGCTAGGTGTACAAATCCGTGGCCCTCGTAATTAACGAATCGTAACTTTATTTTATGATCAAACTTTTTATCTGACACATAGAGCTTTGGAAGTACCAACCCTCGAAATGAAAAAAAAAGATCACTCAATTGGATGATGCTGACCATAAAACACAATTAAGTATGATGTCTGACGAGCAACATATCCAATATCCTTCGTACATTTAAATTGAAAACTTGAGGCTAATATAAACTAATAATTAGACTGCGGATTTTATGCATTTATGACGAAAATTAATTAGTAATAGTTAAATAGTTAAAACACTAAAAGAAGTTTTCGATTTACTAAAAATATTCATTACAAAAAGAAATTCCTAGTTTTTTATTTTGCATAAAAATTCGCAGTCTACTAATAATTTCGTTTAGAAATAATAATTCTGTAGGAAAAGGAATTCTAAGTTCCCTCTGAGTATAGCACAATAATTGGGAAATCTATTTTAGTATATTATCTATTTATATATTAATATCTATTATTGATTCATATCTATTAATACCTATTTAAATCTATTAAAATCTACTAATATAATAAATCTATGTATTAATTAACGATGAAAGATATGTGATTCACGACCTCTATTCTGAAAATTCCTTTACTGAAACACTTTTCCGCTATTAATTCAGATATGGTACTTTACTGCACTGACCTCCGCTACATTTCTCTGAAACGCAGCGAATATGCGTAGGTGTGTCCAACAGTTATCGCTTCACAGATGTAGCACCACTTATCCTTCCTACGCTCTGGTACAGAAAATAGATGGACACCTGCATAGCCTAGAAACAGGTGATCCTAATCTACAGCATAAATTTCAATGACGCTTTTACCTGGTCGGAATAAAATACAATCAAAATTAACAGGAATAAATAACCTGCGGATTTTATGCATTTTTGTGAAAAATGGTTAGAACAACGATAAAAGTGTAAAGAAATGAGGCGAATTTAAAAACAGGTTTACATTATGTACACAATTTACTAAAATTGTTAAAAGAACAAAGACGTTTTCAGTTGGCTTACGTTTCTTATAATCAACTCGGACAAATATTATTTTGCATAAAAATCTTCGATCTACAAATAAATGTCTACGTATAACATTTACACGTAATAAAAAGCCATCTTCCAAAATTAGTATGCAAAATTTAGAAGTACACCATGAATACCTTCCGATATCTTCACTTTAACAGTAAATTGAATGGTTTCTTTCTTAAGAGCAACCGCACAAAACTAAGTGTCAACAACAAATTACAACTAAATAAAATGGTCACTAAATCTATTTCGATATAATAGTTTTAGATGATAGAGAGATTAGTCTACTAGACAATGACAGAAACGTCTTTTCTTAATTATGCTCTTACTTGGAATGACAAGAATAGTAAAGAAACTCTCATTTTTTATTATTTTACCAAGTCTATAAAAAAGCTTTGAAAAAGGCCTTTCGTAGATCTCTGAATTTTCACTGAAAATTGTATCGAAATCGATTGGCATTATTATGAATTGCAACAAATTAAAGATCGCAGTTTTGTCACGATTTTCGACGCCTGTAGCTTGACTCTGGGTTAACCGATTTCGATCAAATGTTCAATATGCATATACAGTAATGGGATCTACTCGGGTCGTATCCCAGTTAGGCGACTAATCACAACTCGATGAAGAGTGACTCTCTGTCGATTCGGCCGACCGCATATCGACCTATAATCTAAACAAAAAAGGCCAGTGACCCCCGAACGGGTTTCATCTTAAACCTAAACATCCTGGTCATCGACACTAGCGAAAACGCTTATCTCCTTGTGGCAAAACCATCACATCTCACAATCATACCATTCTTACAATGTATCGAAATCGGCAAGCTGTTATAGCAACAAAGAATAATTGTAAATGTTTTTAATTCTTAGATCGATAACCATATGGAAATAAATTAACAATTAGTAAAACATTTTACCAATTTTTACATTTTAAATTCATTTCGGAAACAAATATTGCCGTTGTTCATTTTCAAAATCATTTAACTGTTAATTTCTTTCAATTATCAGATTACAATAGTCTTCAACATCTTTTCAGTTCAATTTTGCGCGGATACAAAATTATCGATACTGTCTCCTGATTATTTACCGCACGGGGAGTATAACACAACGTTTTCATGAATTTATCGAGGCAACCGGTGCCGCCGATTTCGCTGAATCAATAGGCGGAACGCAAGCGTTTCTTCCACGGCAATTACTTTATCAGGAAGCTCGTGAAACGTTTTGTTAATGTGGAAACGATGCCAAGCTTCGATTCCATCACATTTAAAGTTTCCGCGACGTCGTTTAATACTTCGGCCGATACGAATGTATAAAGTATCAGTTTCCACGCTCCTCTCTTTTATCCGACTTTACCTTACTGCAGTAAAGTGAAACTCAAACACACATTCTCTACATTCCCAGCTTTATACGTGGCCCAGTTTTCGACTAGCTCGCGAACGTGTTAAATGGTCACGGCTTACGAACGAGTTCGTTCAGTTTTCCCAATTTTTCGTCGTTCGTCTCTCGAATATTTCGACGAACGGTGGAAAAAAAGCATCGCAGAAATGTTGTGCATCCTGACACGGATCACTCTCGTTTCAGAAAGCTTTCGCAAATCTAACGACATTCGGACCGGGATCTTCTTCCCGTAACTTCGACAAGTGTTCAGAGTAGAGAGCGACACTGGTACAATTTCGAAGATTGTTTCGTCCCGAAATCCTTTATAAGGATGGTTTCGTTTTCAAATTGCTATAGAAAAGAAACCGTTTAAGATTTTCCAGATTTCTTTGCTTTATTAAACTAGCAAATCTACCGATTAATTATGAAAAATAATTTTGTTGCAGTTTGTTCCTTACGATAAAATGTAAAAAACTAGCAAATCTACCGATTAATTATGAAAAATAATTTTGTTGCAGTTTGTTCCTTATGATAAAATGTTTATTGAAAATGTTTATTAAAATCTAGGAATGAAGGTAAATGAAGTAATACAAAACATAAAAGTCGTCTCCTTCTGGTAGGCAAATTAAGAAAGATGAATATCTGATCGAATATATGATCGTATTTGTTTATGGAAAAAACAGAATGTCCAAAACGAACAGACATATGTTGTAAAAATTTATATGTATTAATTTCTCATTAAAATATGATGAGAAATAACGAATTCATCGTTCGAATGTTAAATCATAAAATAAATGGCTACCCAGTTTTTGTACTTTGCAACTCACGCACAGAATTTTACATTGCACAAAGATCTACGAGTTACGAGAATGCAGATTTTACGAATTTAATATAAAAATAGGTTCATCGAATTTAAAAAAGGACATGGATTACAAGAATTTAAGATCGTTTAAACATTATCAACAAGTCACCAAAATCGTTAAATAAAGAACAGAATTTCAATCTTATTCCCGCTTGTTACAATTTATGAAGAAATTTTTCATTTATGTTTATTTCGTCTAGGCAAAGACTATTACAACAAGATAAAGCAAGCTGTTGCAGCAAAGTCTACCGAAATCCGCATAATCTTTCCCGGATTACCTAATATTTCCAGCTAAATCTTCCAGGACAGTCTTGTTTTAACATTTTTAATCCTCCTCCGCGCGGGTATAGCCGTTGTTCATTTATAATGACGACTAAGCAAATCTGGCACGCGTATCGCGACCCCGTTAGTGGACAAAAGGGTAATTTGTAATCACTAATTACATCCAGTTAAATCTGACGTGTTCGCCCCGAAACCAACGCTACGTGTGACGTTCTGCCTCTCTCTCTCTCTCTCTCTCTCTCTCTCTCTCTTTCTCTCTCGCTCGCTCGCTCGCTCACTCTCTTCACCGGGATTGCAGCCACCCCCGGTCCTAGGCATTTCACCCTGTGGACCGCCGGAACCCGGTATGATTAGTGCGAGCGATAAGTCGAGACGTCTGGCGTATTCTCAGCGCGTTATCTGCCTGCAATTAGTTGCGCGTAACGACGTGTAATTAAGACAAAAAGCTCTCGAACTGTCCCCTTCACGCAATACACAGTGCCGCGTGCCGGACCGCGGCGCTTCAAGCGCCTCCGTCTTTGAAACCAGAATTCGTGACACATCCAAAGAATTTACCACCAAGCTATTTCCTCAGCCGATGTTGCACCCTTGAAAAATTTCACGAATTTTATCAATTGTTCACCGCAAAATGCTCGTGGGAAATTTGAACATAGAATTTGTTTTCCTTACTTGTTTATTTAACGTCGAAT